>CAJINU010000007.1:169573-212542 GCA_905178165.1 Amoebophrya sp. A25 | reverse complement strand
CTCTTATTCTCGTTCGCGTTCGACGTTGCAACTCTTTGAGCCTCTCAAGCTGCTTGAGTTTTTTTCTTCTCTCTTTCTCGTTTTCAAAATAGTCAAGGAAGCTAAAAGAATCTTGTTGCAGTAAGGAGGAACTTCCTAGCCCACTATATTTGCCACGTGGGGTCCAGAGGAGCAACTTCCCTAGTTATAAAGACGGCAAATAGAAGCCATAAGCATTCCTGTCCTCTTTGCTAAACCGCATTGGTGGGTTCGATCTTTTGGCGTCAAAGAACGAGGGCTCCGTCGAACTCAGCACATGCGATGCTACACTCCGCATCTGCCTGTCCAAAGACTCCATGCTTTCGCCTCCG
Organism: Amoebophrya sp. A25; assembly: GCA_905178165.1. Lineage (NCBI taxonomy): Eukaryota > Dinophyceae > Syndiniales > Amoebophryaceae > Amoebophrya > Amoebophrya sp. A25. Next base: position 212,192 of record CAJINU010000007.1, on the reverse strand, counting down.
GAAAGACTCATGGTTGGGGATTAGAGTAGGGAGGTGGGATCGTAGGTGGGAGAAGAGGACTAGTACTACAACCTCTACCCCTATTTACGGATTCATTCAGATAATTATTTGTCTTCATCACTATAGAATCAGTTGATGCTTGGTAAAACTACAGCGAGGATGCTACAAAGGGATTTCGTTAGGCATACAGCCTAAAGGTAAGGATTCGTTAAGCATACATCCTAAAGGGATTTCGTTAGGAACAGAAAGGTAACAACATTTTCCAAGCATAAGATGCATTCGCTTCTATCGCCGCACGCTCCGTCGCTACTCTCTCCACAGACCGGTTAAACGACTGCATAGATGCTGATAGAGGACCATCATCTTGTTGTCCGAGAACGTTGGCTGCATCGAGGGTTGTTTTCTTCGGAACTACTATTTTCTGTTTTTCTCGAAGACGACGTTCCATTGATTGAGAGCGACCGTCTCCTTCTCCATCGGAGCCTGAAGAAGCTGCTGCTGCGTTTGGATCGCCGAAAAGCAGCTTTTTCTTCGCTTCACCCACTGGACTGCCCGTCGTTCTATTTTCAGTCTGATCCTCCACGACATGATCCACAGGTGCCAGGATAAATTTGAACAACTGCTTCGGCGGTGAAAAGACACGAACAACAGCACGGGGGGATTGCAAGGTCATGTTTTTTACTGACATCGTTTTTTGCTGAGCTGTTTCGTTTTGTCTTTTCGCATGCTGCAAAAAGCTAGAGATGCCCTTGACGAACATGTCTCGCCACTTTTCTTGTAGACTGGACAGTCGCTCAGGCCGTTCGGTCGCATCTCGGTACAAGCGTTCAAAGACGCCCTTGAGATTTTGCGGTCTGTGATCACGCATAAAGTCTTGGAGACCGGTTGACGCAAAGATGGCGTCCACGTTTAGGAGGAGATTAGATGAACGAGGCTGAAGGGATCTTACTACTTCGATAAGATGATCTTCCATCGAGATTCAGAAAATACTACGTTGATCTTTTCCTGCTGATATTATCACTTCTACAAGAAAAGTCTAAAAACCTTTGATCTACTTGTTTCAATTCCAGCATAAGACTTTCAGTTGTTCCATCATGCTGCACCAGGTCTCGCAAGGCTCCCATCTGTTTCTTCAGAGCAGTTTCAGCCTGTGCTAGGCGTGCTAGAGCTTCGTCCAGTTGTGCTTTTGCTGCTGCTTCTTGGTCCCGGAGCATCTTCTCCATCAAGGCTAGACGGGCATAGAGCTCATCAATCGTGTTCTGTTTCTCCTCGTTCTGGTCCTTGAGGACCTTGATCTGGTTGCGGTAATCACACTCCAAAGCTTGCCACTCGCGCCGGGACTTCGAGAGTTGCCGGGCGTCGAGTTCTGTTCAACAACATGAATTTGGAGGTGCCGTTTTTAAGTATCTATAATGTGCGTGATGTTTGTTCAACAACATGAATTTGGAGGTGGAATTTTTAAGTATAATGTGCGTGATGTTCATCTTGCACCAGTCAGGAGATCCTCCAGATTACTCTTACTTTAAGTATAAAAATGTGCGTCAGAAGATAAACTAGAACTACCTCCAGACCTCCAGATTACTTTTACTTACAGTTCTTACAGGCATAAAAATATCGATCATGGTACTAAGTAACTTTGACATTTTGAATAGATAGTACCCCTTCCCGCTCCTTCGCCCAGCAGCCCCTCCAATTCCCCCCTAACTTTATCCAATTCATCCTGCAGATCTTGGTTCCGAGATCGACTCTCACTTAGTTCAGATTCTAGAGCGAATATCCTAGCTTCCAAATCTTGCTTCTCACCATCGCATTGTGTTCGTAGGATGTAGTCGTTGCCGTCTAGCTTATTCTGCTCTTAGAGCTAGGCTACCACGCCGCATCCCTCAGACTATACGTGTGCCCTTTTTCCCCTTGAAAAAAAGGCTATAAGGATAATGGTGAGGAAGGATGCTTGCTGAGAAGTTGCCTTAATGTTCTAGGTCCTGGATTTCTTTGTTCCTTTCCTCTAGTAAAAGCGTAAGCCGTTGGATCTCCTCATCTTTCTCGCTTCTAACCTGTTCAAGCAGGCCCTCGTAGCGTTTGTTCTCGGCTAAGGCCTGTCGGAGGGCCTCCTCGAGAAAGTGTTAGAGAAGTCCAGAAGTTGTTAAAAAGAAGACACAGGAGATATTGTTACGAAGATAGAATCAATCTACTTCTAGAAGTAGAACTAACATTCAATTTCATTATTTAGAACAAAGACCACCAATTGTGTTCTTTTTTTTCTAAACTTCATGACAAAGTAAAAAGACAAAGAACACGAAAACATATCTATCAACGTCGTTTCATAGTCTTCCATTTCTTGATTCCCACTCGCCATCCCATCATCCCCTTCTCTCTTTCTCGCGGCTTCTTCCTTTAAGCGGTTCTCGCGGTCCAGAGCACGCAGTTCTTTGACACGATGCTCCACTAGTATGAATGCTGTCCTTGTTGTTTCCATCTAGGCCGACTATTCCTTGCAATCACTTGTCCCCCTTGCAACGAGTGTCACCAGGAGCAGGATGGTCCTAAGGATGGAAGAAACAATGTTACATCATCCATAACTAGAATGCCACACAATTGCTGCACTTTCCTTCCTAGATGTCCTCCATTGACATCGAAAAACCAAGGCAGCTCTTCTGCGCCAAACTTGTGGTTGTTCTCATCATGCTGCAGACGGTTTTGGTCATGGTCTTGAAAATTAGTAGAGCAATGTAGATGTTGTGGGCGGAGATAAACGTTGAACATAATGATAATCAATTGACAAAAAAAATTCTACTAGGGACCACATATAAAAATGGTTAATATGGGCAATCAGTGAAAATATGGAATCTAAAAAAGTATCTTCATCTTCGCGACGCCTTCAAAAATGTACTTAACAAAGAAATAGACCCCGACAACATCAAGCAATAAAGCCAAAGCAATCACCATCGGTCCATAATCAACCCTTCATCTCCACTCTTTCCACCTCCATCAGCTCCTACAGGCCTTAGCCTGCTCTCCCATACCTCTTTTGGATCCATAAAGCACGCTTTATGCTTCTCGAAATCTGGTAAGCGCAACCACGCATCTGCCATTTCTCCTTGGGATAGGGATGAAGGGTTTTGCAGTCGTAGATCGGCGATTTCGACCGCTCCCCCGTCATCCTTGCCGTTTTTCCAGGCGCCACTGGCTTTTAAGTCCAAAGCTTGGAGGAAGTTGCGGAGAGAGGAAATCTCGAGGAAATACTCGCGTTGGACGTCGATTAGGTGGCCGACGGTTTCGGACATTAGAGACGAGTACTAAAAATATCTAACGAGCAATAAGTACAAGAACGTAGAAGTAGCCCTTAACTGCAATTGCCTCTCCAGCAATACGCAATACGTCAAATCTTCCTCCACCACCTGAAAGGCCAGGTCAATGTTCGCTCGGACGACGAAGTTTAGGATCTCTTCCACTGTATGCCGAATTTTTGGGTCCAAGATGAAAGCTCCCAAAGCTAAAAGCAACTGGTTCAAGTGCGGAACTAGATGCTTCTCGCACTCTCGATTGTAGAGAAGTTCCGTCTCTTTTCGGAAGGACACTTCTCTGAGGCGGTCGCGACGGGAGTTGGCTAGCTCCAGAGCGATTTTGGAGGCCTCCATGGCGCCGTTTGAGGTAGAAGAAATGGAGGGCATTGATTGTCGTGATTATGCCCAAGTACTGGGTGGCTGATGTTCTTTCGCTGCAGCTCCTGAGGGTCGTGATCGTGGTGCTTACTTTCACGATAATGAGAAGTACGAGCAGTCTTCCTCTACAACTGTTTGATATCGCTCTTGTATGTTCTCCGCAAAAGAACGCTGGAATAAAACTAGACTGGTTGCACTAGGAAAGGTTGTACGGATAAAATTCAACAATGTTCGAAAGGCCGGTCATGCTCCTTGTTGTGCGAGTACTAGTAGTGGGACTGGGAAGGTTCTAATCAGAAGTAGCGGGACTGGGAAGCTTCTGATTACTAGATGAAGCATGGTGGCTTTTTGGACAGGGGAAGAGTATCTCTTTCGTCACATGAGTTACGCTTATCTTTCATTCGCTTCTGGAAGCTCCTCCTGAATAGTTGATACCCCACACGGGACAAACCATTCCAATAAAGCACAGATGGAGCTGGTTCTTACAGAAAATCTCAATTCTCAATCAGTGGACTCTGAGGGAGGACCGAATCAATGACCGAGTAAAACTATCGCTCTGGTATTTGGCAACCTGAACTCGATCACAAGGATTCCCTTCTTATTTTCCTCATGATCAAAATCAGGCTATACCAAGTACCAGCACGATTCAATAAAGCAGGAGAAATGACGTATCGCTGACAGTAGCTCCTTCAGTCAGTAGATCGTAACCGAGATAGGTCAGTAGAATGGTGCTGGATATGACGGTCGTTTGCACTTCCATTTTTGATCCAACATCAATTTTCAACCCAAAAAAAAGATGATACAACATGTTCTTTATACAACAGGTGGAAGGATCAAACAATATTTCGTAGCCCGAAGTTCATCAAAGGGACGAAAATTGTTCTCTTCAAGTAAGTGGAATTATGCGATTAATAATTCAAATTCAAATTCTCTACGTGAATAGTTCTTTCGCTAGTGTTATCTAAATTGGTTTCCGAATCAATGTTGCGTTGTTTGAAGATTTTTCAAATCCCAAATACAACAAGTGCCATAGTAGACATAATAGTACATTTTGTAGAAGCGCTGTAGTGTCGATATCAATAAATTATATCATCCAATGGTAGTCGATACATTTCTCATGATCATTCTGGATTCTGATTTTAGTATTAGTACGAAAGAATAAGTTTGCAAATTATCATCATAGTCAAATAGATACATGTTCTCTTGTTTATGGTAAGTCAAAGTCAAAGTTTTCCTCTGTTCATATTTTCACAAGGACCATTGCGGCTACCTAGTTTATTTCTCTGCGTTGGCTACCACGTTTATTGCCTTCTACATATCATTTTTGTGGTGGAGCCGACCTAACTAGAAAAAAGACAGACCAGAGGAAGATAGAAAAGAGAAAAGGGTAACTATCTACATATCATCCGAAAAGAACTCCCTCAATTCGATATACCCACTCATGCTGCGATCGAATTTGTCGAAGATATCCTCTAGTATTGCGTCTGGGACGCGGTCTGCTGCTGACAACCCCAAAACCACTGGAAGTTTCGCTTCGAATTCATCGACAGAAATGCGACCATCCCCATCGACGTCAAACGCCTTGAAACCAGCGCGCATGGGTGATGAAGAGAGGGGTCGTGAGAGGAAGCGAGGGCGAGGGGTCAATATGGGAGAAATTTAACGAAGGACAACTGGAACTGCGTACGTAGGGTTCCTTCATCTTGTACTGATGGAAATGAAAACTTTAGAGTAGTTGAAAACGTAACATCAAGTAACCAAATAACACCACAATCTCAATCCACAGATCAACAACAATGAAATGTTGACTTCAAAAATGTTGTCTATTTCTCTTCGACCTTATTGAGTGTCTTGTATCCATAAATTCCCGCATCGGTTCATGATCTTTGCTCGGATCATATCCGTAGTACATTTGGCATCGATAGGGGCCATGATGACTTCGGTTCGTCTTGACATAGCATGGATTCCGTGAGGTTTTAGGAGGTCTGGCGCTGCTGAAGCGTCCAAGAGATCTCCCTCCACACCGAACATTTCGGGAGCAGAAGCTTCGGCTGGTGAGGAGTGGAGGTAAATTTAATAAGTAAGGTACATTTTAGTCCAACAGCTGCGGCGGTCGTCCAACAAGGGTTTAGGGTTCCTCCAGGTGGTAGTCCAACATTTCAGGAGGGTTTAGGGTTCCTCCAGGTAGTCGTTGGACGATTTAATATATATAAGTTGGTAATAGCATTTAATAAGAGGACGAGCCACTCAGGAGTTGGACGAACCGCTTAGTTGGACGTTCCACACTGAACATTTCAGGAACATTTTGGACATTCAGGAGTCGTGGAGGCAAATTTAATAACTGGGGAGATGGGAAGATTGAGATTCTAGTTTGTTTGATGCTTCGTTTCTCATGATTGAGGGAAGAAAATCTTCAAGTTCGTTGGTTAGCGCCAGTCATGTCATGATACCTCAACATGGAGCGTTAATCAAACGTGTTTGAGGCCGTTCAGCACCAGAAAGATAAACGAGTTTATCAAGTAGAAGCATATCTACTATATCAAGCAGTCTACTTAAAAGCCAACAACAAGTATGTCTTTTAGAAAACGACAACGTTGACATCGACAAAGTAGAACTTAAGTATCAAAATTATCAGTACAATCCCTCCGACTATTCCTCTTACTGCCTTTCGGACTGAGGCCAATCATTCTTTCGTGTGTTGGTTTGAACTTCGAAAATTTCCTAGCAAACTCTCGATAGTTGATCAACCCACTGTTATCCTCGTCGCACATGTGCCAGAGCTTTCGGATCTGGTTTGGCGGCAAGTCGATGCCACACGACTCCAAACCCTTCTTAAACTCCCGCTGGTTCAAAGCGCCGTCGTCTGCGACGGTGGGAAAAGTTGTGAGGTGGGAAAAGTGGAGGAGGGAGTGAGGGTGAAGGAAATGAGAATGATGCACTTGAAATTCTTTCGGAAAATAATATCTCTATCTGTAGTTCCACTTATCCAGGCTACAACTGTTCATCGTGTTCGTTCCACCTTCCTATTCATATCACAAAATTACATTTCATTCACCAGTCAACATTCTATCTATCTTAGAAGCAAAAAAAATGTTAAGTTGTAAGTACTATCTTCATCGAATAACCGGAAAGCGGAAATGACAGCTTGGAACTTTTTGAGGACTATTTCCTTCAACTTTTCCTCGGTCATTGGTGGCGTTCTATAGGTCCGTGGACTTGGCGGCAAGTCAGCTTGCACTCCGAAACCACCTAGCTTATCATTCTTAGAGCTCACGACCCTATATTAATTCCATCTCGAGATTCTTTCATCTCGTGCCGGTAGGTTTCCCGTACTTATGGGACAGCTTCGAGGTTTTCCCCTAATTAATATGGGACAGCTTCGTCGAGAAGATGCTTTAGGAAAAGATGGATAAAATAGGGGAAGCCTTAACATTCACCGTCTTTATCACCCTCTCCGCAAGCCATTCGGGGTTCGGCCACCGTTTCGCTTTTAGCTTTGAGAAGACGACCTGGAAAGGGAGTCGTGTCAGGTGTTGTTGGGTGGATGATATTGATATGTTGACAACAAGTTGTTGTCTCGTAAGTACTTAGAAGTATGTTGCTTCACCAACTGTTGTCATCTCGTAAGTACTTAGGTTGTCTCGTAAGTGTTGCTTCACCAACTGTTGTCATCTCGTATTAAGTACTTAGAAGTATAATGGCATGTTCTTCAGCTAGTTGGCAATGAATAGGGAAAATGGGCTCAACAATGTGAAGTGAGTTCTTGCGAAGCAGGTTGTAGATGTCTCGAAAAATCATGGTCAATACGTGCCTCGTCGAGTTATTCCTGACACCTCCGCGCATCACCGTGACCTCGAAACCGCCAATTCTAGGATAGCAAAATGGCACATCCGCTAATCGTTTCCCATTTATATGGTTTGTCACCATGGAGACAAGGGCTTAGAAGGAGAAAATCGCTGTAGTTCCAATGAATTTTTTTGGATTGGATATCGTACAATTCCAATGAACCTCTTAAAAAGTGGATTATAAAGAAAAGACCATCAAGACAAAGATTACTCAAAATCAACGATGGATAAGGAACTACAACTTCTAACTAACAGAATTAGATCGTCATAATAGAAATTGCTATGATGTGGTGACTGCTTCACGTCCATTCCAAGTGCCTTCGGACCTGGATTCGTTTGTACTTGCAGGTTTGCCACCGCTGCTGAGCCGGCTTTTTCTTGGATGGCGGATATCACTTTGCCTTCGTACTCGTCATAGCGTCCCTCAACATGGTTGCTGCACCAGTGATGGTTAGCGCAGTCCTTGCACCGTTCCAACTCCAAGGTGATGCCACCATGGTGGGTCGGATCCGGGTCGTCGGCCATTCTTGTATAATCTGGTGAAGAATGTAACTAAAAAAAGTAGAGATAACACCTCATGACTTGCTAATCAAAATCTTCAAACTTGATCTTCAACTTACTGCCACCAAGATGTTTGATCTGTTATCTCAAATTGAACTTGCTGTATAATAGGAGCTGGATGCAGGTGGACAAACAGAATTCGGTTTCTTTCGAGGGAATGAGACATCGGCTATGCTTCTGCTAGTCGCTCGAAACCGACTCATCTTACATCGCGTCATCAAACACGCAGAAAAGTGGAGTCTAAGGTCTTTCGCACCGATCGACAATTGCTAGGTCGCGTGATGATGATATATGAAACAGACGCCAGAACTTTATAGATAAATCTTCTAAACCGAATCTTCTAAGACTGAACCTGCTCGGTGTTCTTGTCATCATTTTTACCTGCACCGAGACATAACGAACAGAAACCCAGCGTCGAACATCTTCACCTAAGCAAGTAAGTTGGGATAGTGTTGCCGCATTTTCAGACGGCGGCTGCCTGGTTCAGGTTCAACTTCAAGTCACATCAGAAGATGCAGAACTAATCGTTCGACTCAGATGTAGAGTGCGTCAGCACTTTCTCGAGTAGTTTTTCACCTCTGTTCCTCCAATCTTGCGCACTTAATGTGAGATGCCGCCAATAAAGGGGAGAGATTTCTTTCACCACCCAGCCAGACTGTTCCAAAAGCACGCGCTTCAGAAATGTACGACCAGTAGTGCGACCATGCGTGCCATAATTGACGTAGTGTTGTTCCCCCTGAACTTCTATTGCTATCTTCTTCTTAAAGGAGCTTCTGTCTGCTCTGCTTGGTGCATTTGTAGAAAGAGCAGGTTCTTGATGTTGATCTTGGTCTTGTTCATCTCGTTCTGCTTGGAGCGAGAGGTCAACACGGGCCGCTGGCACGGAATGGTCCAGTAGTACTTTGTCTTCGAGAAACAAGGCGATATCGATGGAGTAACCAGTTTTTTCGCAAATATGTTCCTGTTCGAGACGAATCTTGCTGGATTCTAGGTTTGCTTGTTCTCTTGCTCCCAGTGCATCATGCAGGCAGTCTGTAACGTCCTGTTGAAATTTCGAGATCGTCACTCCAGCACGGCTAGCCTGAAAAAATTTACGCTTGGCCTCTTGCATGAAGCCTTTCAGAGCATCATCTTCTTCCAGGTAAGATTGGAGCAAATACTGCTGGCTATCATCGATGGCACCGTCTCTGGAAAGATGAACGGCTTTCTTTGACTGCAACTCGGAGCCATAGCTGCACAGTGTTCTAAGAGACAACCAAAATAGCCAAATTTGATTATTCTCGACTACGTGTACAACCGGATCCTTCTTGGAGAACGTGACCACATTCGTAGAAGTAGAACCGCAATTGATGTCTCGTAGAAAGTCCAACAAGATCACACAGAATTTGGCTTCGAGCGCAGTTAGCCTTGGTAGCTCCTGTACTTGATGGTCGTGTCCTCGGTCGCGTAGTTCAGACCAACTCTGGAGTAGAGATAATTTCCCCGCTACGAAAACGGCAAAGGCCCAACACAAATTGCACACGTTTTGTAATGTCAACTCATTGGCAGCGCGTGAAAACGAGCCATATATTGACGCAGACCATGACGCTGCGGTAGATGGATGAGGGTCCGTGGTAACCGTGCTGGTCCTGGAAGAGGCGGTTGTAAGGCCTGCTCTCGTTGTACTAGATTCTTCAAGAACAATAATGTCGCTCGCAGCAGTCCAAACCGCGTTGAAAAATTCCGAGGGAATGTCTTCCGCTTGACCTGCGCGCGGGACGTAGTTCAGGGCAGCAAAAGCCCAAATTAGGTTCGCGACATTTTGCAATGTCAGGAGCACGATTGAATGGTTCTTGCGGCTCGTAGTTGCCGTTGGTTCCACCTGATGATCCTGACGCTGAACCATGCATAGGAAAGCCTCAGCAATTGTCGGAAAGAAGCGGTCATCAGCATTGACATTCATTGCTGCGAAGGCCCACGCCAAATTCGTCAGATTTTGAGGCACAAACCTCGCCAAAATATTCCTCTCATCCTTTTCAGCGTCGTCGAGAGAACGATAAAATGCTAAGAAACCACGCTCCACTTCGTCAAAAAGCCGCATCACCGGAGGACTAACACGGTGATCGAAGGAGCACCCCTCGAAGATTGTAGCGTAGGACCAAGCAAGCAATGCTAAATCTTGAGCTTTCACGCTTTTCAACAACTGGTGCTGCGAAACTCGTCGCGCTTCCCCTTCTACTTTGGGAGCAATATAATTCGCGACAGCGTGTAGTAGGCTTTTTACACTTTCAGCTTGCTCCTTAGAAGAAGCATCTTCATCATCGACCACGACGTGCTTGTCTAAGTGGACGTTGAACCTGTTTTTGTCTTGATGTTCTTGTTGTACTTGTGCATGTGCTAGTTGTTTTGCGCGACGCTCAGCTAACGAATGCAAAAAAACCACCAATGTTTGTGCGTCCAGAGGCTCAAGAGCAGAACTATTATTCTTAGAAGTAGGCTGTAATCGCCGGCGGAATTCCTCTACGAGCATATCGAAGAGCAGAGAAATACCTTCGTCATCGTCACACAAGTTTCTCGGAAGGTCTTTCAGGGCCCAAGCTGCTTCGCTGATGTCGCGCCATTTGAACGACCCTGCTTCCAGAAAATAAAAACACGCTTCCAAAGATTTCTGATAAAACGATTGGAAGACTTCCACTTGTCTCGCATTAATTGCATCTCTACTTTGGTGGTGGACCACACAATCTGTGGCTTCTAACCAAGCGGCGAGGTCATCCTTAATAAGACCAAAAGCTTGGAGCAAATTCACAAGTTCCATTACGGAGAAGTCATCACTTCGCAAATTCTTGGCTCCTCTTCTGGCACTTGTTGTGGATGATGTGCAAGTTCTTGTCCTCGTCGTAGCATTTGTACTACTGTTTTCGACGTAGTGTCTTTGACTCCTAGCATTCTGTGCGCCCAAAATACCATTTGCTTCCTCTGCAAGTAGACAGAAAAAGCGCGCGTTTTTCCGGAAAAGCAGCGCTCTCTGTTGAGCAGCATCGATACTTTGAGCGATGCAACTGGAAGATGTTGAGGAAGAAGATGATCTGATACAACTCGTTGATAAGCCTGCGTTGTCTCTTCTGGTCGGCGCGGCCATGTTGTGGCCATCATCGGGATTGATGCTTTGTTGCATGAAAATTCCGCAAAAGACAGTTGCATAGGCCTGTGCGAGGTTCATGACGCTTTGCGGCGAGAAGGAGTTGAACCGGGCTGAGTGGTCGCCGAAGTACTGGTATTGCTCGGAGCTTTGCAGTTCGTCGGCTACAATTCTGAAAAGGCCGGTCCAGAGCTCTCGACAAGGTAGTGCGTGTCGAAACCGAGAGAGGCTGTACGTCAGCATGGAAAACTCTGGAACACTCCACCGTTTTCTAGCCGGACAATCTCGGAAATAGGTTGTCGCGCAGGGCATCAACTTATCACGCAGCACGTTGTAGACCTCTGCTGCTAGATCACCGTCATGTCGCAATCCGAAAGATGAATTAGGACCTCTACTTTCGCCAGAAGATAAGGACTCTGCAAAGATAATTCGCATTCCTACTGCGGTGTTCGCAAATTCCCGGCTCCGATAGCTTCGCATGAGCTGCCCAGTGCGCCTGACCAATGCTTGCAGCTCTCGGTGATGGCGTCTTTTCAGTGACATTGTCAGTGCTTTTTGCTGGGGGTCGTGTACTCCATGTCCATTGTCCTCTTCGTCTCCTCCTTCATGTTGTTTTAGAGCTGCCGCGTCGCATCCTTAAGCCCTAAGTCCCTGGCCCCTTAAATTTTCCCTTGAAAAAAAGACCAAGATTGATGCTAAGGATGCTCCCGCGGTTGGTGCCTTAATCGTTCTTGCAAGAACGTCGAAGATGTTGACAAAGTTGTAGAAAAGCAGGGTACAACAACATTTCCACCACGATTTCCTTGTTGATGTTGCGCTAGCACGTGCCACATAGTCGAGACATTGCAAGCGTCCATGCGGTCTAGAAGAGGGGTCAACTCTGCGAAGAAAAGAGCGAACTCGCGTTCTTTCAAAGTTAGAGTGAGCTTGTACCGCATTGATTATGGGCAGCATCCTTGAGTGAAAGCATGACCTCCCTTGCAGCATTCTTTTTCTAGTGGAAACTTTTTATAAGTAACATTCTTTTTAAGTAGTAGAACAAGCAGAAAAAGTAGTAGAGGACAACGAGGATGATGTGGACGAGGATGCATCTGAGCTAGCCTTAATAAAGGTGTGAGAAAGAAATTTTCCTGGATAGTTTTGTTCAACTCCACGCGCCAGGTCATCTCTGGATCCCCTCTTCGGTTTTGGTGCATCTCTGAACGCCAGCTAGGACTCGATGCACCTTCCTGGTTGTTCCGCCTCATAGGCGGCGTGAAACCGGGGCCATCTCCTCCTCCTCGAGGCATGAGCATCCTGTTCATTCCGGGGCTTACCCCACCGGGACGGTTATTCTTTGTCATTTTTTCCACTGAAAATAATAGATGAAGGAAGTAAGAAGTTTAGCGCAGATGTAATCAAACGTGTGGAAACAAAAAGAAAATAGGAGACATAGCCAGTAGTAGAAGAGAATTTTCGTTAATACTTACTTACTACAACAACATCATCGATAATTCAGAAGAAATGAGAAAGGTAAAAATTTGGATTCATGGTTCTGCGCGTTTTTTACGAAATCAGCATCAGAATCTGGCGCTGCAGCGGCGGGAGTTGTGTTGCCTTTTCTACTACCAGGACTAACCTCTCCAATGTTCGTTTTGTATTTTTCAAGACTTTTGTGTGCTGCTAGTAATCGAGGATGATAAACAAACCTCAAGGAAGGAGCGCTTCACTTTCATCATGACGCGACAGGAAGGGAGGGGCGATCATCGCAGTGATCCTGTCTCTGTAACAAACTCATCGAAGGAATCTAAATGTAAATTCTTTAAGCACAAACCGACGCGGTAGCAGTTCTCGTGCTCGTCACACCATGTCAACACGCAATACAGTATGCAAAGAAGAATGCACCTCTGTATGCACTTGAGATTCCAACGGAAGGCAATTGATGGCTAATCATTGATGGCAAATCTCTTTCTCTACTCGTGATCCACGTTGTTTGCCTAAATAAGTAACTCTTCTTGGAAACACCGACCTGATCATGAATCTTTTGCTTGCGGAGATTCAGTGACGCAGCAAAGTGAAACCATTGTTCTATATTCTTGACATTCGCTGTTAGTTAGAACGACACTGTTCTCATGAGTAGAGTCAGGTCTTCTTTGGAACGATTTATTGATAAATGGCAACGAACTCATTATTTTTCATGACAGCGGCGTGTCGTGTTGCGATCCCCGACCCCAGTTCGTGCGAGTTGATGTTCATTAGTTGTACTATCTGTTGAAAAGCACCCTAAACTTTAGCTTCTGTGCTAAAAAGCACAACATCTTTTTTACCGTACCACCTCCTCAAAGTCTTTTTCACAATGAGTCCTTCTTCTCCTTCACATCGTACCTTCACATCGTATTCTTCTCCATTCCCTCTCTCACTACAGCGTCTTGTCCTCCACTCCCACTCCTGTCACTACAGCGTTTTCTTCTCCATTCCCACTGTCACTACAGCGTCTTATCCTCCGTCACTGTCACCACAGCTGACATGCGTTTGTAAAAACGGACTTGAGGTAGTTGAGGACACGGATTCGAATCGCTCATCACGACAGGTCCTCTACGCAAGGTGCATGCTCCTAGTACACCAGCTAGGTTTGCTGTGGGATCATTGACCTTGGACCGTTCGTAAACGAAACCACCGCAACCGTGAGCAATGAAAAGGTCTATAGTAATTAAAAGTTGTTCCCCAGATGTAAAAGTAGTGTTGCTAGCAGCCATCGCCATTCTTGTGGTTTTTGTCGATGCCGTTGGTTCTCGGAATCCGCAGCTATGGTAGAAGTTGGGTTGCTGCAACAGAAGAAGTGTCGTGATCTTACTTCATCTTAACTTCTGACAGAATGCATGAGGCGGGATAACTCGAGAACGTCGCGAGATCTGTCTTTGTAGTGCTGGACGCAAACAAAATGAGTCTGATATAATCAAAATCGCGAATAAAAGTAAAAACATAACTACGGATAGGAAATTCATTTTCATGCATAATAGGTCCACTGACCACGTTCTCAGTGCATTTCTGTGCGCATTTTTTCAGATGAACGAGTTCGGGATCGCCTGGTGAGTAGTGGACAACGCGATACATCGTAGCGTTTCCACCAGGTTGGTACGTGTTGTCGTCTTTGCTACCACAGTTCTGAGCGATGTGCTCGACATGGGATATGAAGAATCAAAATGGCATAACATGGATCTGCAGGACGTTAATATGACACAGCACTACAAGGACTTCTGACATCATTCAAACGGCTAAAAATAGGTACTAGTGGTCACCAGATGACACACGATGACCACTCGCATAATAATAAGCCTGAGGAAGAAGTAGACGGATTAGATTCGATGTTGAACATTTTGAGGTAATATCTAGATAGTCGCGCTGACTCTACCTCTAGTAACTCGCATAATAATACGCAAGGTAGTACAACTGACCACTCGCTTACTATAGTACTAAAGGTACTTACTTTCTCCATAAACTGTGCGTGCATATGCAAGTTGTCTTCATCTTCGTCTGGATTAGCATCGGCTGGTGGAAGCGTCGCCGGAGCCTGAGTGCCTATGATGACCGCAGCTGGATCTGTATGTTGATAGAGTTGGAGGAGGAGAACACGTTCTTGAGGAAGATTTATAACACGTGTTCCTTCGTTCTCAAATAAAGAAACATGTTAATCTTTTTCAAAAAATGAATTTACCCTTGTGATGTTACAACTAGAGTGAAGATGAAGAATCACACGGTGAGCATACTATAAACGAACGAACTTGAAACTTCAACCATAAGCTGTAGTTGCCGCAGCTGAGCTTGTGCCCCCTGTAGTGCTACCCAGAGTTGAAGTAATGGCGCCTCCTCCTGTACTACTAGATGTTCCTGTCTCGTCCGTTCCAGTTGCTGTGGAGGATGGAAACGTTGAGGCAGCTGAAGCCAAACCCGATGTCGATGTCGTACCCACATCAGCGGTTGTAGATGCGACATTGCCTGCGGTAGATGCTATTCCTGCAGAGGTTGTCCCTACTCCTGCAGTGGTGCTCTCGGTTGTCGCTACTCCTGCGGTGCTCCCGTCGGTCGTTACAGCCCCTGCAGTGCTGCCAGCGGTCGTTACAGCCCCTGCAGTGCTGCCAGCGGTTGATGCTACTCCTGCAGTGCTGCCAGCGGTTGATGCTACTCCTGCTGTAGTGCTCGCGGTAGTCACTACGGCCCCTGCAGTGCTGCCAGCGGTTGATGCTACTCCTGCAGTGGTGCTGGCGGTAGTCCCTACGGCCCCTGCTGTAGTGCTGGCGGTAGTCCCTACGGCCCCTGCTGTAGTGCTGGCGGTAGTCCCTACGGCCCCTGCTGTAGTGCTGGCGGTAGTCACTACGGCCCCTGCTGTAGTGCTGGCGGTTGATGCTACTCCTTTTGATGAGCTTGCAGTCGATGCAACGCCTGCAGATGTGGAGGTCGAAGGCTGCGTGAAAGAAACTCGTCTTCCTTGAACAACCACAGCACTTGTGACGCACGAACTAAGCGACAGAAATTGTCGGAGTCGGAAACTGCACTTAAGTTCGGCGGACGTCGAAGTCTGTGCGACAGTGCCTTTCCTGCACTGCGGTCGGCGGAGTCGTGGCATGATCTTCTTCTTGTTAAGCTTAAGACTGAAGGTTAATATTTTCTGCAAGTGGCGGCGTTGAAAGTGGAAGACTCCTATGATGAGGTAGAAGTCTTCTTCTATTTTGATTGAACCTAGTATTGTTCGCGATTTCTGCCATGCTACTTTGTCAGTTGAATACTAGACGGGCCATTTTTGCGATCGAGCTACAAGCCCAGACCCCATTCAACTGCGAAGAATATGCCTTTTCACCTCGTTTCGTCGAAAACTGGAGGACCCTATTTGCCCGATGTAGTGGTCCCTCATTAGCGAATCTTAATTGTAGTAGTAACTTCTCCTTCTGTCAGTGATAATTGTGCTGGAGCTGGTGGGTCAATCAAGATTGAGGTGGAAAATGCGTGGGATTAGAGGGTCCTTGACTATGACCATATAAGCAATGTAGTTGTTGTACAGGATAAAGGATGAAAATATTCTTTCGCTATGTCTGTTGTACGAACAAGAACTTGAAAATGCGCGTCGTGGTAATATCTATGTGGCCGTTGCGGGGATTCTGATCGATCATCAATTTTCAAACTAGTAAACCTGATGTCACTCGATTTTGGGTATGATATGTCCTATATGCTAATAAACTGTCATTGATAATCTACTCTCGTCAGGCAAATCATTGCGATCATCAACGAGCAAAATCAAATTCAACAATAGGTTTTACTACTTCATCAATACATGAGCATCCTAACATCTTAATTATTGTAGTTTGTGGGGGTGTCTGTCTTTTGTAAACTATGAATGAAAGTTCTTCATTTCTTAGAATTGTTGAATCAGGGTGAGGGACCGACAGGTCCAAATATCATCAAGAACATGACTGTTCATTGGAAATTTTCATGAAGTCAGTTTTTCGTGATTACGTGACTTTTGGATACCCTCTTCTCTACTTCCTTTCTACTTCAAAAACATGATTCGCTATCCTCCGCGATGCCGCAAAACGCTTATAGCTGCTCATTGATGTACAATCCTGACACTCTCCGTCCTAGACTGTGCTATCTCTAAATCTCCAATTTTTTGCACAACTGTTCGAGACGTCAAGGGTGTCTGTCTTTCTCCTGAAGTCGAAGAGGAAGAAGAAGCTCCTGTGGTATAATCGGTACGACCTCGAGTAGCACCAGTCTCTTCTCGCCTACCAGCCACCGCATCCATTACACTGCGAGACGAGGACGACGAGTCTGGATGGTGTCATTGGTGAAGAGGTGGAGGACCTTAAAGCCCTAGAAGAAGTGGTCTCGCTAGTTGTAGGTATTTGTATAATTAGAAGCAGAAGATTAAATGATTTAATGAGTACGTTTTGTACAACGTATAGATACGTAGTGGTAGTGCAAATCCGAGAACTCTAGATGTAAGTATAGTACTGGAGGAAGTATTGCGCGTCTCTGCATCTTGATCACGCTGCTCGTCCCACGACTTTTTCTTATGCCTGTTATCCCCCTCATCGTTCTTGTCGTCATAGTTTTTCCACCATGATGACGAGTTTCGGTCCTCCCATCGACGACCTCCGGAAGTATCATCCTTTGTGTAATCCTTCCAATTGTTCCATTTGTCATCTTTTGAATTCTCCCACTTGTCATCTTTTGAATTCTCCCACTTGTCATTTTTAGAGCGCAGCATTCATTGGTCACTGACTCTGAACGGAAGCGACCCCCTTCAAAGCTCTCCCCTTTCCCTTCGTTTTCGCCTGTTCTCTCAAGGGGTCGCCTCTTCGATCTCAGTGACCAACCCCAATGAGCATTGAAAGTTGAGCCTTAACATTTGTACTCCACCAGTTGCCTCGGTTCCATGAAGACCAGTCATCGTTCCGGCCTCGCTCTTCTCTACTTCCTTTATTGTAGTTGTCGTCCCATTTTCCTCCATCTCTACGGGACGAATCGTGCTGTTTACTGTTTTGCTGAGGGTCTCCTCCTGGACGCGGCATAGGATTTTTCAGTCCTTTACTGTCGTTCGAAGGATTAGAAGTCAATCAGAGTTTCTACTTCTAAACTCTCCTAGGAGCGGGCATTGCTTCTACTAAACTCTCCTAGGAGCTTAACAAGTAGGTGAAGAAAGTCACTATCTAGCACGCATATTCTTCATCAGGGACAAATACAAGCGCAAACTTTAGACCAGGACTTTTCTCGTTGCACCACCACGTCAGTTTTTCATATAAATTTTGCTAGCCTAACAGCGCCCAACCCCTGCGGGACCGCTGGGGCCATTCCGATGGCTTGGCAGTGAACCCGCGGAGCGGGACTCCTCTCCCAAGGATAGCGAAGTGGGGACTCGACAAGCGCCTCCATCAGAGTCCCAACCCTTGGAGGGCTCGGATCAGCACTCATTGTTGTTCATCAGGGACAAATACAACAAGCACAAAGAACTCCAGCATCTTCTCTTTCTACTCTTCCCAGACCCAGCATTCCAAGATCCAATCCATAATGAAGCTCCCATCCTCGTTCAATTCTGGAACCAAATCACGCCAAGAGCATCCGGCTTCAGCGTTTTTAGCTAGTAGGTCCCATTGCTGCATCCACCACGACTTTGGCCGATTGTGCCAAATCTCCGTCTTCTTGGCTCCACTCTCAACGTCATCCGCGATTTGCTGTAGCGCAGAAGGGACCACTTGGTTCGCACTGCGAAGCATACTGTAGTTTTTGCGAACATGGATAATTGTTTGAAGGGCTAAACCTACGGGTAGATGGATTGATTCATCTCTGTGTTGTACGTAGTTGTAATCTTCCGAGATAGAAGTAAGGACAGTAAAAACAGGCAACCGCAAATAAAAATGAAAAACTGAGTATAAAGAAAATTACCCAATCAACCCTTTCGCATTCTCTGGCATTTTCGCATAATACGAAAAATATATCAATGCTTTCCCTTTCGCGTCACGGCCTCTCGCAGTACGCCCAATGCGATGGACATAATTCTCCAAGGTTTGAAATTCATAGATGATCACATGCGTGATGCCAGAAACGTCTACACCACGCGCTAAGACGTCAGTGGCTACCATGATGCGCGCTTCGCCATTGCTGAATTCCCACAAGGCCTGGGAACGCTGCCATTGGTTCAGATCTGTCATGTGTCACATGTCATGTCATAGTATGCCCCTGATAGTGTCGCTCCTAACACCCGTAGAGACAAAGTCTGAATGTAGTGTAGCATAGCATGAGTCTCACCTAGTCTTACATGTACTATCTGGGAGACTAAACTATATCAAGGACACAGAAGTGCCTAAAAATTGTGAACTCCTCCATGAGGTAATTGTGGGCTCATCAATATCGAAGCAGAGTCTTGAATGTAGTGTTTTCAACTATACTTACTACACTTAGGTGAAATTGAAACGGTAGTGTTCTTCTTCATGAAGATAGAAATAGAAACTCACGACTTTCTTACGGGCTTCATCTTCCAGGCTTCATCTTCAAGAGTATGAGAATCTATGTACTTATATATTTATAAGGAGTACTTAACTACAGTTGTAAGTAAAAATAAGACCATAACGTCGATAGTCACGAAGTCTTAGGTAGAAGACCAACATCATTTTTTTTAGTTGGTGAGACTTGAGAGAGTACCTCCGCTAATATTGACCACTTTGACATCGGGTCCGTACTCCGCGAGCATCTCCACTACGCTTTGCACGTCCCGTTTTGCGTTCATGAACAAAACCATCTTGCTTTCAGGATTTTTCTCGAACTCACTGCTCACGTAGCTGCACATGTGGCGCCTCTTCTGGAGATCCCTACTGCCATAATCGTCCTCCCACACCACAACCTGTTGCTGAATCCGTTCGTCTACGGTCAGGTCGACCCCTTCGTCTTGTTCTACTTCATGTTAGAAATGAATCGAAAGTAGAAGCTAGTTGAGTTGTACACAGAAACTGAAACTTCTACAAGAGAGTCTCTATAATGATCTGATTGGACTAGCACTAAATATAATGATCTGACGGGACTAGATTGTAGGAGTAGGTCGTTAAGTAAAAACTAACTTCTGCACTCTCCATAATTCAACAAAAGCTGTTTTTGCCCTTCTCGTCGTCCCGCAACGTGATCGCAAAGGAGAGCACTGGCAAGGCCTTCTACATGTTTTGGCCAGGTGGCAGAGAAGAACATAGTCTGATAGGGGATGCGGATGCGAGAGACGATTTCGAAGAAGGAATTAGAAGAAGTAAAAGCGGCAGGAATTATTATCATGTCGCATAGAGGTAGAGGCAGAAGTAGACGTAGAGGTAGAAGTAGATGAAGTTGTACAACTTAGAAGTAGAAGTGCCTGATGTAGAAGATTTAGAGTAGCTACTTACGTAGCAAAAGGAGTCACCTCCACCCCAATACTGAGGGTGAAACAAGATTACCTTTTCGTTAATTCTCACCCGCCTGAAAGGAACTCGGCCATAAGTGTCTCCTGAAAGCCCTCTTCGAGCATTTTATCTGCTTCGTCTATGGCTAGAAAGCCGCACTTTGTGACATCCAATTTCGTGCCGTTAGTTGTGAAGAGAAAGTCTCGGAGTCGTCCGCAAGTTCCAACTACGACTTTGGCCCATGGTAGAGCGTACTCCTGGTCACGTCGTGTTCGCTCGCCACCGACTAAACAAACGGAATAGCTGAAGAAAGGTGTTCTTGAGGAAAGATTCACATTCGGGAAAACTACATTCTTCTACATCTAGTACTACCTCGTCTGACAATGAAATTCAAACGCAAAAAAAAAACCTATAGTACATTTGCGACCCCTTCGCTATTTTCTCGAATTCCGTGTTGATTTGTTGTGCCAACTCGCGCGTTGGTGCGCAAATCAAAGCCATGTGACCCCAATTTTTGTACAAGTAGCACAGAGCGGGTATCAAAAAAGCAAACGTCTTTCCACTAGCATTAGAGGAGCTAGCAAAAATAGTTCATCTTCATCGTCGATCATATTTTTTGTGTCCACAGAATCCAAGAAAAAGGAAACTGAGGCTGAGGCTGCGCCTGCCCCCCCCTAACGCTATCTAACTATCCTGTGTCTTCAAACGCGAGCCTTAATGCCAGTTTTGGCTACGCCAGTCACATCATGCGAGGCCAGAGCAGGAGGGATGGCATAGCGTTGCACAAGCATGGGGGTGGCCAGTCCATGCTTCTTTAGATTGCGACGCAGCCAGGACGGTAAAAGTGTTTGTGCTGAAGTCTTGTATGCAGAGTCGTTTGGTCCGTTGTATGCAGAGTCGTGTGGTCCTGTGTTTGAATTAAAGCTCAGCATTCATTGGTCATCATGACTCTGAACGGAAGGGACCCCCTCCAAAGCTCTCCCCTTTCCCTTCGTTTTCGCCTGTTCTCTCAAGGGGTCGCCTCTTCGATCTCAGTGACCAACCCCAATGACCATTGAAAGCTGAGCCTTAATTGAAGCATCCACGACCATCTTGCCATCCAACGGCAGCTCTGCATATTCATCGAAGACAAAATCTTCCATGGTGCTACTACCTTTATCTTCGCAGTCAATTCTCTTATTCTCCGGCGTGATTTCTATCCATTTCGTGACGACCTGGTCGTTTCTTTTGTCCTCCTCATTCGCAATTCGTAATCGTGGAGTCCTCGCGTCAGGCATTTCCTCATGCTGTGGTGGCCGGAAAGTTCTACTAGTCGTTGTCGTTGTCGTGTTGTAAGTGTAAGACTCAACATTATCGTTACTCCTTGAAGAAGATGAAGCCGCTGCCGGAGCACTAGGAGCACTAGGTGGCCCTCCACGTTGATCTTTTTTCCCAGCTTCTACGACCTCGCAGTCGTCCTGCAAGCTTGTTGCATGATGATAATCTTCAATATGACACGATGAAACATCTGGCTGCTCGTCTGCGACCCCAACATGATCGGTATTTTTCGGGAACCTGGATACCAATTCAGATAAAGCGTCGCGCAGCGCTTCATGCGGGCTGCGCAAATGCTCTTTTTCCAACTCCTCACGTTCGCTAGAACAACTCCTATACTCTGCGGCCACCCTCTGTGCTGCCGTAGTAACCCAAATACTAAGAACTTCTAGCCATTCGGCCTCTATGGCATGAAGAAGATCGACTTCGCTGCCATTTTTACTGGAAGCAGAGGATGTTGATATAACAGCTTGTTGTGATCCCAGTGCTGGTCCCACCAGTGGAGCTATACATCTAGCGATACAGCCCCCAGAGGACCCATGATATGCTGCAGCTAACTGACTCCTGATCTCTTCTTCTTTATCCAAAGCGAATCGGACAAGCTTTTCCCTTGTTCGAGCACACGAAGCTTTATCTCCTTCGGGACGAGTACTATGGAGATGGATTCCCTGCCCTTTGACCACGACGTGATCTCCTTCGGGACGAGTACTATGGAGGTGGATTCCCTGCCCTTTGACCACGTGGTCATCTACCACACCTGGTGGAGTAGCAGCAACGTTGTCATCCACGACCGGTGGAGATGTCGCCACAACCGTTCCCGCTTCAGGAGATGTGGTCGCTTCTGAGTCGTGCTTGCTGTCCTGCTCTGCGTCAGCTTCTGCTGTTGCACCTTCAGCAGCCTCTGGTTTTGCAGGCGGAGTGGACGAGGAAGATGCAGCTGGGATGCTTCCGGCATCAGGCGGCATGTTGTCACCTAGTTTTGAAGAGGTTGGATCCAAGAATAACAAGGGCTTATCTTCTGTTTCGACGTCAGCAACCTGGTGCCCATTCCGAGTATTCTCCTCTTCCTCGCCTACAGCCTCCGGTGGGTGTGGGTCGGTGATATTATCGTCGCCATTGTTCATCTCTAATTCAGCATCGTTGTCCAGATCCCGTCCCACACGACAGGAAGTCGAAGTTTCTTCATGTACGTGTTTTTGCGTATCCACCTTAATATCTACTTCGGCGTCGAGATTATTTTGAGGACCATCTAGTACGTCTTCGTGGTTCTCTCCTTCTTGTTCCATGTCGAGATTATTTTTAGCATCTAGTACGTCTTCGTGGTTGTCCTCTCCTTCTTGTTCCATATCGAGAATATTTTGAGCATCTAGTACGTCTTCGTGGTTGTCCTCTCCTTCTTGTTCCATGTCGAGATTATTTTCACCATCTAGTACGTCTTCGTGGTTGTCTCCTTCTTGTTCCATGTCTTCCATTACATCCTCCGCTACCGCCGTCCAGGACGCCAGACTGTCAGGCGATGCAGGTAATGTCGTTGGAGCTTTAATATCCTTCATTTTGACTACTTGATCTTTTTCCTCTTCTTGTAGTTCGTCCATTTTTTTGTCTTTGTGTAAGAATTAGATGATGCTTATTTGCGATGTCGATCGAGGTTTTTTAACTCTTGCTCCTTGTTCTTCAAAAAGATAGAGTACAACTTTTTAACTACAGCATCGACATTCCTCATTCACTGAAACTTCATCCTCGTCGTGAACGTGATCGTCTTTATTCACAAAAGTTTAAGTTATCAGATCATCCGGCGCACACAACCTGCATGTGTGGCCCTTAGAACACGCAGGGTTCTACTTCAAGATCGTAGCCACGAGTTAATGTTGTCGCTCCGGTACTGATGAGCATTCTCTATCCTGCTCCGCCACGAGTTAATGCTGCATCTATTCCTGCTATTAACGCATCCTCGTCTAGTCCAATAAATGACAAGAACCTAGTATAATTTTCTGTGCACAAGGCAGTGGCGATTAAGTAGAGAGAAAGTGTGTTGTAGCGGGAAATACATCGGGCTAGACGGGCGTATCGCTGCGATACCTTATATAGTTATGTCCTTTTGGCGCACCTCTACATGAGTAGCGAGGAGCTGATAATGCTTGAAAAAATGATAATTACGCATGGGGGGCGCGAGAATAGTCCAGAACAAAAATCATCTCGTCTTCAGCTTCCGAGAAGCAAGAATCTCATTGTCCTTAGAATTCCGAGAAGCCACAAAAACTAGTCGTGTTACGACCATGGCGCTTTCCCTTGCGCCTGCCGCCCTCAGCTCTCCACCTTTACTTCAGGGCTTTCCGGATAACGTTTGCAATAGTGTCTTGATAGAAGCCACAGTGCTTCTCGAAGAGCTGTCGCGCCACGTCGACGCGACCCGTATTCTTCAGGGTTAAGCGTTAGAATGAATCCTGTGTGTATCTAGGGGAATTTCCTCTACTCCAAGAAGGTGATCATCATCTTGACTCTTCTCTATTGCATAGTTACCTTCTTTCAACAAACAATAACAAATGAGTCGTTACAAAACTCCTGCTGTTAAAAATTTGAAAAGTTAAAGTATTGGGTTTGGGCGGTCATCATAAAGATAGATAGGCTTGACGTAGCTGCCTCTGCCATGCGTGCCCAGAAAGGTATCGAGAAGCGAAAGCAGGGCAGAATCTTCGCCTACTTCAACTGTAGGAGCAGAAGCAGCGCGGATGCGTAATAGGATCCATCGAAACAAGATCTCCACATTACTGCTGGTCTCGAAATCGTAGCCGAGATTGTGTTGGCTCGTAGGTTAGAAACAAAACTTCTTCTACTACTTACACCTGATCAAAAACAAACTCAATCCAAGCGAACCTCTTCACTCTTAAATGAACCGAATCAGGTCTGCGTTTTTCGTGATGCTGCCATCCTCTATCACACGATCGAGAAGGACCATGATTTGCTGTGCTTTCCAATCTTGTATGCTAGTCGTGTTCGACGAGTCTCTAGAGCGGATCTTCCCATGACAGACAGCAATGGCCGACAAAAATTTATTCTCCTGGTGCCCTGAGGTCGGTGGACGCCAAGATGGCAGACTGTGATTAGAAGGTGGACGAGACAAGATGTGATGCACACATTTCTGGCTAGCAAGGACGGGATCGATATCATAGTTCAAAAAGGTAAGCGGGAAGAAGAACAGCAAGAGTTCAGTAGCATAAGAGCTTGTTGATCTTGAAGGTGTGAGGTCGATACTTTAATATGAAGAATCTTCTAGAGTTTTCAGTTTCTCGATCTACTCCATCCATCCATAACTTCTCCATGTAACCAGAGATCCCAGTCGATTTGACCTTCGGATTCTGGAAAAAACTCTACGAAATGTCGTCGCATGTCTGCAGTCTCTAGAGAAGAACGTCCAAAATCCTCCAAGTACTTGTAAAGCCACTCGCTCATTCTTGTTTTGCTATTGTTAGAAGTTGCAGCTGCTTAATAGTAGTCGTGCCCAAGTTTATTCGTGAGGAAGATAGATGATAAAAGACAATCTTCTTCATCCACTTTGCAGTTTAACCACTTTGCAGTTGCCTTAATCTTGACAATTTCGATTTCGAGAAAGAGTAGGAAAAGTGACCCTTTCTCGTAGGGTACTCGGGAAAAAGCCTCATCCGGATCAACGCCTACAAGATCCGGCTCCAAAGCGGTGAACCGCCCTTGTCCATTGTCTTGCATCAACTTCACGTTCTTTAACAAGTCGTTGTACCTGGTATTTTTAGATTCAGAACATGAAGAACAAGATTGGATGCAATGTTCTAGGCACTAGGACTACTCCAAAATTCCAATTGCTTGTCGGAAACAAATCGGACTGAGAAAGTAGTCTATTTGAGGTAGGTATTTGGTGTTCGTTTATCCCGCTTGTTATGGCTGTCCCCCTTAGGAGAGCCATAACAAACGGTAAAAAAAGCACCTTTAACCTGTACCCTTAGGTCTAATTCTTCAAGAAAGCACCTAAAGAGTTCGTTGTAGTAAAAACTACCCAACTTCCAAGCACAGCTCACGAAAATCTTCGCCAAAGCACACTCCAAGAATCCGCCTTTCCACGTATCTCGTAAACCCCTCATTCAGCCAGAAATCCTTGTGATATTTATTCGTGACCAGGTTCCCAGTCCAGCTATGCGTGATTTCGTGTGCTAAAGTGGTTGTCAGACTCTGATCGCCAGCTAAGAGACTGCCACTGAATTAGAAAAACTACTAGTAGATTGTTGCCCGTTGAGGTTGTTGAGTAGACTCCTCTTCCTTTCCTTCCTCTGAAAATTAGTAGTTCCCTGGAGGAAATCCGAACAGCAACAGTGGAATGATGATGTGCTTATTTCTCGAATATAGTATACCCCACAGCACTGAAACTGAATCATATTGATAATTATCTTAATGAAAGAACAGAAACTATCATGTATACCCATTCCCATAACTAAAGAAGGTCACATTCGGGTTTTCCATACCGCCAAAGCCGAACGAGTTAGGCATAACCGCCACGTTGAAAGAACCCCAGACGTAGGGACTCCCGAGAAGGACGTCTTTTTGGCTTAGAAGTTCAAGAAATCATCCATCAGTGACATACATGAACTACAGCCTCCAACTCAATATCTTCAACCAACTAGCTTGTATGGCTCTGGTATTTTTGGTATAGCCTGAATTTGATCATAAGGGTTCTCTTCTTGTTTTCCCTTATGATCAAATTCAGGCTATACCAAAAATACCAGAACCATTCATAGCTTCAACCAACTAGCTTCAATCATAACAGCACCACTGTCATTTCATAACTCCGCAACTGCCAAATATTTGTCGCACACTCCTGAGAGTTCTTTTGTCGCTTTCTCAAGCAGTTCCGGTTCGGCGTAAACGTAGGACTTTGCGCCAATCTTTGCGCGGCCAAGACGCCCTGCCACGAAGGCAAGCAAATAAGCAGGTACTGGAATATCTTGTTTGTAATGGAAGGCGCGGTAGGTCTTTCTTGGGGGTTTGGAGGAAGTCGACGGTGTCTTCGCGGATGTGATGGCGTTTTGAGTATCTTAGACGTAGTCAGGAGGTCTTTGGTTTTTCATCATTCACTGTGTTGGTGAGTGCTCTGATGTGCTTTGCCGTTTTAGAATTGATGGATCTGCTGTCTTCCCAAAAACTATTCTGTGTGCAGAAGTGCCACTTCTGCACACAGAATATTAACTACATCGGTCAGTCACAGGATGATGAAAAAATCTTAATCGCCTAGTTATTTCCCTAGTCATCTGTGTTTCCGAATACTGCTTCTGGATCCAACCCTTTTTTCTCACTTCCCCCAACATCTTCAGCAGCAACCTCTTCTATCCCAACAAGTTCGCCTGAGCACACCGCGACCAAAGGGGTTTCGACTTTTCTTAGACTTTCACGAGATAGAGCAGATTCTCGTTTTGACGCGGCCCTTCTGTGTAAGTACTATTAACTTCTAGCCGAAACAGATGGCGATGTTGAGTCATCTGCTCCTCTTCTGAGTTACCTATTTTCAAATGTTCTAGGTCTACTCACTCCTTCTTCATTCCTGTATGAGTAACACTACTCCTCTGTAGAAAAATCCTGATACAACTGATACTCGGATTTATTTTCTACAAAGGAGTAGCTTATTTAATTGAATTAGTAAATGAGGCTTCTTCTACAAAGGAGCACCAGCTTTCTTACGTTATGATGCGCATGTAGCTGTGCCTTAGTTCCAACGCGAAGGAAAACGTATGTTTCACTGCTGGGCTATCCTGACAGGGGACGAAGCTTCTGGCCAAAATCGCCTGCGCTTGAGAGAACACGAGCGGACACTTTTTGCCCAACGTCTGCGACGCGCGTAACCACTGCACCGCAGATGTAGTCGAGGACGAGGAGGAAGATGTCGGCGTCGCGATATGAAATGAAAATGATAATGAGATTTACCTAGGACTTTTCAAAGTCAGTATTTCTATGGAGTAAAAAAGATGAAATGAAAATGATAAAAATTATGTTGTATCTATGTAGTCATGCTAATGATCAATTGCGACACGGAGGATACTTATGCTAGTGATCAATTGTAACACGACAGGTCACTTTTCACGTCCGTTCGGAAAAAAAAAATTCGAAAAAACTAGAGACAGGAAATCCTAATCCTCCTCACCACTCGGCATCCTTTACCAACATATAATCTGCAGTAGTAGCGTAATGCCGTAACCATTTGCCGAAGGAGCTAGGGCTTTGTCGAAATCCAGACGCTGACCCGTTGGCGCTGCTGGTGACGGTAGGACCTCTGACGCAGAGCCGTTCGCGTGCTGTTCAGTAGTTTTCGAGGAGCCTCCTGCTCCTCCTGGACTTCTCCTTGTGTAATACTTCAGAAGATTAGAAGACGAGGTGGCTTGCTGGATGCAGTGACGTAATGATGATGAGTCATGGGCTAGACGAAGTCAAATACTTTTTACCACTAAGTAGATGAAGTCAATGAATTAGTTTGTCGCATATTTAGAAGCATATCAAACTTTTTCAGATGATGAGGATAAGCCGTAACCACAAAAACGACAGACGAGTCCTTGCAAGTTTCGGGGAACCAGATATCAAGACTGTCACCAAAAGGGCTCACTTGGCTTCCAACTTCATACCGCGCTGGCTGTCCATCCACTGTAGTGATATCTTCGACGCAGAGAGATATGAAAGGTGGCAGAAGGATTAAGAAAAAGCTCTTGTTGTCTGTTGTCTATTTCCATGAAGATGCAGAGGTGATCGTGCTGGTAAGCAAAAGCATGAGATATCCAAGCGCATAACAAGACTTGAAATGATATCCAATCGGACTCTATCCCCGTACTCGACGTTTCCACCACTGCCCCCGAGTCGCTTCACGTGTACTTTAGCCTTAGAGGACCTTCCGGGAATCGCCCATTTTAAAAGTCAAATCTTGGACCCGTGTCTCCTTTACACGGAGGTCCAAGGGCGATGCTTCTGAAGATGTATTTCCTGAAGTCATAATAGCCGTTGCTTGTGATATCCTCTGGTCATTGAAGTCCAGACGCAGACGGACGTCCAAGTGCGTCACTACTGCAGACTCGAACTCCGCAAAGCTATGGGGATCCAGACTACCTAGGCGGATATTCGCACCTTTTAGATGGAGAGGCATTGTTTGAGTTTGGGGAGTCTGGTAGATTCAAGTTTACACGTCAGAATCAGATGACCACGTCGTGAAAAGAGGAAACGGAGACTCAGTTCTACTTGATGTGCTTTTTTCTTTTTCTGGTTGTTGTTGTTTGTCTATTTTTTGTTGCCAGATAGTTCCTAGATTTCTTCTCTACTCTGGCAACAGGAGCAGGAGTACGTAGTAGGTTAGCTTCAAAGCCAGAAAAGTGGTCTTTTGTATCTCTACATCGAAATTTATGAATGCAGTAAGGAAGCCGAAGCCCCTCGATTGCCTAGTGTAGAAGAGTCGTCCGCTTGAACCCAGTTCCACTAGTTCGTCTTCCTCGTCCGAGCACCAGGGGAGTTTTTATCTTCATCTCCTTCGCGGACAAGACAACCACTTATAATTTGCGCCAAAGTTCACGATGTACACGTTTGTTTATGTTTCACCCACAAATTTTTTCACTCCCATAGCCATATCCAGATGTTGGATGATCATGTTTTATTTGCTTGACGTAGGTAGTAGTAAAAAGTAAAAGTATTCATCAAATCATAATTATGGTCCTAACAGCATTATATCGTGTTCAACAGGAAAAAAGTGCTATTGATCGGGGAATCACGATTCGTCGTCCACTAGTAATAAATTGAGATTGAGTTTGAGCAGTATTGTTCATCGAGATATTAAGAGAATCAACAACATTGTCGTCGTAGGATCTACTACATCGTGAGGTTCTTAGCATCTTTTCGTGACCATGAAAATGCATGACACCATGTTCTACGCGTAGGTCTTCTACTACTTCACTAAAAACGTTAACAACTACCTAGTATTGTAAAAATATTCATTTTCATACACTTGTTACACAGACTTTTTCCTCCACAGCACCTTCGTGTTAGTGGAGACGGCCTATTGTAATATTCATTTTCATACACTTACACAGACTCTTTCCTCCACACCTTCGTGTTATTGTGGAGACTTCTTTTGGGCCTCTTCATGCTCCCAAAGCAATCCCCTGGAAAAATCCGACCAATACACCCAGAACGCCGCCAAGAAGGGTCCTTAGAGAATAGAGGAATGAGCAGCCAGAATCAGATGACCACGTCGTGAATGCGCCCTCAGTCCCTGCCTCTACGTATTCTCTCTAAAGGAATGGGTCAACCCTTGTACGATGGGGTTGAAGTAGTGCTGCTGTGGCTGTCGCAGTGAGTACTAACACCCTAACTATTCATTCTTGAAAATACCTATCTAAGAATCCTTATCCTAGTTGTAATCCTAGGTCATCCACTCGTTACACTTCTACCTGGATCTAGAATTCGTCTCTGTGGCACTAACTGCTCCTACTAATAGCAGAACTCCAATTCATAAAAGAATCATCCACTCATCTTCCTGAAAAACGGGATGAAGCATGCCTTCAAACTCGTCAGGCGGTAAGTTGCCCAGTCGCGTTCTCAAGGTTTCTTCTAGCGAAAAAACCCGATCGGCATACTCCGTAAATTGGCCAGTGTAACGGGGGATGGTCTGACATGGGCGGATTGTTGATATGGGAGGATAGCAAATCGCTGTGTGCAAGAAGGAGCCTAAGCATGACAGACGAAAACACTTCTTATCCTGATCGTGATGTTGTAGGTAGAGGTTCTCCGAATACAACTGCACAAAGGAAAAGTGCAAAGTGACTATTTATGTCGCGCAACACCACGTGACCTCCGTCGGTGAATCTTCAAACTTCAATCACATCTAGAACCATCAAACTTCAATCACATCTAGAAAGTACGTTGATCATTTCCTGCACCACGTCTTCCTTGATTCGCTCGTACGTGTCCGTACCAATCGTCATCGGTATTAAGGCGTCCTTCACCATCTTACCCATTACGCTATCCACTGCTTTGATTTAGAAGGAGTAGGAGACAGTATCGATTAGGGTACTACAGGGTAACTCCTAAGAAGATTAAAAACTTGTAGGAAGCTCTGATGAAGTATATGTGTTGCTGCATGCGTCTTTCATAATTGTAAGTGTGCTCCCGATGCATATTGAGCAGCCTCTCGTATCCGCCTTCCATCTTGTTGTGGTGGATGACGTATTCTATCATCTCCTTACTCTGCAATAGAGACGAGGCGAGGGGAATTAGAAGAGCAGCGGGACGGATGTTCTACTGCTAGTTAGAGCGTTTCTAGATACTGTGCAATTTTAGAGAAGATTTATACGATGAGAACGAGCAGAGGTAATGCGTAGAGAAAAAAAGAAACGGTGGTCGAAGTGTCTAGTGACTGCCTGGTTGCAACAAGATCGTTAGGTCTATTACGTTGGGTATTATACGTGACCGCACTTCAAGATGATCACGTCATCTTGCTTGTAGACCTTACATCCTGAGGATAGACTATCGCCTTAACATACGGCTCAGCTCAGTCGCTACTTGCTTCTGCCTCTTCAAAAATACGCCTTGGAAATTCAGGTAGCCGCAACAGAAAATGTCAGGCTTAGAGCAGGTGCTAGTTCTAGTAGTAAGAGGAGAAGTTAGAACATATTTATAAGTATTATAACTGCAGGTGGGACTAGTTGTAGTACCTAGTAGTACCTACTTAGTAGTCCTAGTCGTGTCCTCTTTTGACTTGCATCCCCTTTTTTAGTCGTGGATCCACCAGCATCTCTAGTTTAGTCTCTCATAAGAGGATGTGTCGGCTTGAAGATCATGAAGATTCCCAGCCAGTTGGTAAGGTACCCAATAATCAACCCTGACAAGGGTAGGATGTACAAGCTGTAATCGCTATCCTGCAACACCTGGAATTAGAGCTGCTGCCAGACGAGTGTAGTAGTTCCATATTCATCTTGTTTGACTACTTATTTTTTCAAACTCTACCAATCAGTTGCAGCGACCATCCCGATCCTTCTCCATCTCCCTGCATGTGACTTTCGCCACATGATTGCCGTTTGATGTTCTACTTACTTCACCTTGTCATCTACCACAGCTACCAACGTCAAGGAACCTGCTGATGAAGGAGCTAGAGGTAATAAACAGATACCTTAAAAAAGTAGCACATGATTTTTCAACCCATAAATCCAAAGACCCAATTGGATAGTCCCGAGACAGAATCCCATGACGGCTGAGACGTGCAGGATGAACTGGAACTCCCGAGCGCCAATTTTCTGGAATAGATCCACTAGTAGTTCACGTTGGGATTAGAGAGTGGGAGTGAGAGAGCTGTAAAAATTGTCGATCATGCTACCTCATCTTATACTTTCTGCTTATTAAACAAGCTAGGAAAGACATAGACATCGATCGTAGGATTCAAATTCTGAGAATACAACAAACAAGCAATCTTGTTCTTGTTTGAGGTTACTAGCAGTAGCATAGGATGTGTTTTCACTTAGCCTTAACGACTCGTCAACTGGTGTATGCACATTTCCTTGACATCGAAGATGCTGGCAATATTCTTCTTCAGGTCCACCATTATGGGCTCGAATCTGGTAGTTGAGCATGTTGAAGATCATCCCTAGAAGTTGTAAGTAGTCCTAATCTTCATACTGGAACATCTTACTTCTAGTGGTAGCAAGACAATAAAGATTCAAAGTCAAAAAAAAAATATGCAAAAATAACGAGTTCTTAAACGTGACGAGACTACATAGTTGTACGTGGTGCCAGAAGGGTTATAGCCTATAACAATAGGCGGTAAAATAAAATACAATGCCTCGCTTTCCTCTAGTGCCTTTTTGTTTATCTCCTCTTTCACGCTTTCCGGCACTAAACGCCAAATAGAGGGCCAATATTTTTCACCTATTTTCTGAAGGATTTTCGCATGACACTCCTGCAAAACCGGATGCAGACTCTCGAAAAAGTCATCTGGTTTTAGTCGGTCCACGATTTCTTCGATGGTGATAAGGTTCCCAATCATGATGTCGCAGCTCCTCTGCGCCATCACTTCGGCTCTTCTTGGTACTATTCCTTGCCAACCTAGGTATGGTTCGAAGCAGCCGTCATTTAGAGGCTAGGAAACTGAGCTAGGTATTAACTGTTTTCTTGTATCGTTTTGAGGACGCAATTGAGGAGACAGGAGCATATTTAAGACTAAACTACTCCAGTATAATAGCCATGCTTCATCTGCAGCTATTTTGAAGCTTACATGATGCGAAGATCTTCGTGTGGTCGTTTTTCTAGGACCACAGTTTGTAGCCCCCGCTCTGCTAGTTTTTGTTAATACTACACGACTATACTCCCCTATATAGGATGAAAATGACTGGATGGAGGGACTCTACTCCACTACCCCCTGAATTTTAAAGTCTAAAGTATGACCAAACTTCCAGCAGAACGACAGCCATAACTTGAAATGTACTGGGTAAAAGCACATCTGTAGACCCAGCCAAACGTGCCACCAGGTGAATAGAATCGATACCACTGGAATCGACGCATATTTTAGGTCTTCGTAAAACTCACGAGTGTTCCCTTTAACCAGAAAATCGACAAGGACGAAGATGACGGAGATTAAAAGGTGTAGTACTAGTCAGTCACTATTCCTGGTGGCTCCCCTCGACTATGACTTCCAAGGGGAACAAGCCACTCAGCATATTAATCCACTCCACGTGAGAAGATAGTGACCGATTCCCATGACTAGCCTTAAGAAGAGGATGATAGTCGTCGTGAGCCAGCCTTTGAACATATGTCGTCTCACAAATTGGAACCATCTTGGATATGGTTTTTGCTGTACTCCACTTTGAATGCTTCCACTCATTGAGAGTGTCGATATGGGAATGGCGTTCCCCTTCTTTAATATTGAGCACTTCATATTCTACTTGGGAACGACATTCCCCTATAACTTGGATTCCCAATGAGTGGCATCATACACACTTGTTGTCGACGAGTCCCCTGTTGACGCAATAACAACATCTTCAAGGTCGCGAGCACCTCCTGGACCCGCTACTGCTGCGATCCCAGCGCCGCTTCCACACTTATCCCTATGCTCAGCTTCCACCGCTTCGACTGCTACTCCCGCGTCTAGGTGAGGATTTACTTTATTCGCGCCAGAGGAGGTGGAATCTCCAGCCTTTGAGGTTTCTGCGCCAGACGTTGAGAGCAGAAGAGGGTCTTAGAGCTACCGCGTCGCGTCTTCCTCATGAGACTATCTTCCTTGGGCACGTCTTTTTCCCCTTGAAAAAAAGGCCCAGGGTGAGCATGCTGAGGAGGCAGCTCTCTGTCCTTGCCTTAAGGGTCAGCTTTTCCTCCTACACCTCTTCCTCTCGATGTAGGTGAGGATGGCATCTTCTTATGTCTTGTTGTCCCGTCTGGGTTGAGGCGTTGCTTGTTCTTCCGCTTTCGTGTAGTTGCTTGTGGTTCTGATGTGTGGCCCGATATTTCCCCTTGATGATGATGATTGATGACCACCTGCCAAGGAACAATGAACAGACGCTTACTTCTTTCTTCACAAGTTTTTCTTGTCTCGTCTTGCTGTAAATCAAAAGGACCACTATGTCCTCTACTTCTCTGACTTGTTGTACTAGAGCGGCTTCTAGCTGTCTCTTTTCTACTTCTACGACTGGTTCAACATCTACCACTTTGGTGCCGCGTTTCTTCTACGACTGATGATCTCAAAATGTTCTTGATGTCCTTGTAGTACCTCCAGCAACATCTTCGTTCTTTCTCGACGGGCTGCAAAAACCCGTAGCATAACGTTGAGGAGGTGGAGTCGTCCATCCCAAGAAAAAATAGTTGTAGTTCGTTGTTGTATTCTCAAAGAGGAACTCGCTCTCCACTACAACAGGAGCTC
Organism: Amoebophrya sp. A25; assembly: GCA_905178165.1. NCBI lineage: Eukaryota > Dinophyceae > Syndiniales > Amoebophryaceae > Amoebophrya > Amoebophrya sp. A25. The sequence continues at coordinate 177,903 of CAJINU010000007.1, read as the reverse complement.
ATAATACGTGACCGTGGCTCCATCACAACACGAGCTCATAATACCTGATCGTGGGACCGACTCGTCTATGATCATCATCTCAAATCCCGAAGCAGCCCACCACAGTAAGCACTTGCGTTTGGGCTCGCCGCACGCTGCTGCTCTAAGAACAGCAAGAACTAAGAAAGTGAGTGTAGTTGTAACATTTTTTTGAGAACACATTGGCAACTCTGTCCATGCTATCTTCCAACGACGTGCTAGCTCGAAGGCCATCTAATCGATAAACAAGCAGCACAACCACGAGCAAGAACAAAACTATGATCTCTAATGTCAGAACGACCTGTGTTTACGGAAACTGTGTTGATCCTACCTGCAAGTCACTTGTCCGTCATCTTTCTCGATGCTGATGTAGTTCGAATAATCAGTAATACTATGATGTATTAGTTTCAGCTGTCCCTCACCGGTCATGGGACGAGACAGCAGCACAGCTACTCGTCCACAAAATAAAACAAGCGTGTCGCTACTATTTCCTAGTTCTGTTCAATTCCATTTTTTCGAGCGAGTTCCTATACATCCTCACGAAGGAGTACTTCTTTATGAAATAGTTAATCAAGAGTCCATGCTGAATAGTCAATCAGTGCGAGTGTCTGCTCTGTTTCGCTTTCCGGTCTGCTACTTTGTTGAAAAATGGCAACCGATTTCGATTAAAACAACTACTACACGGAGATCTATTAATGATGATGAAGAATGTTGGACTAGACGCTGACTAACTCTAACAAGGTCGTGTAGGTGACTAGTACTACAAGTTTCTCAAAACGGCGATCGTAGAGGACACTCCAATTATATGGCGTTTCACCTTGCAGTCATTGGTCTTACACATTTTCACTATAGTGCGCGCCTACTCATGTGCTCCTGTAGTACACAATGATGCTTACACATTTTGATTAAGTAATATATACCCAAATAAATGAGGCACTGCTTTACCAATGCTAGTTGGATGGAAATTGAAGGACTACAACACAAAGACCTACGACACAGGCAAGACAGCTGCCGGACTACTAATAGGCCAATAATCTTGAACCGGAAACGCCTACAGTGCTGTCCTGTTTGTTTTTGCACCGGAACGGATTGGAGCAGCAAAGTAGTGAAGGGCCCATACGCTCATAAAAAGGATACAAGATATTACTTAATCTACTAGTACATAAATAGAAGCCACGCATCCACAACTACAAATACTGTACAGTTTTCCCAATAGTTCTAAAATATATCAACCAGTAACATTGCGTCTTCTAATAGTTCACCTGTATTCTTTCTAAAAATCCTGACTCTATTTCTCTAAATCACACCTACAAATTTTTCACTTTTATATACTTTCTTACCCGCCGCCAGCGCCACCTCCTCTTCTTTCCAAGTAAGTATAGAAAAGAAGCTACTTGTTCATCTACTAATCCTATTGCATCTTCGCTCAAGAAGATGCCTCTTCGCCCAAAGTCGAAGATGCCTCTACTCCGCCTAAACTGTCGCCCTTACTCGAATCTTGGCCACTCCTTTGTCTTGTTAAAAATATTTAGAAGATGAGGCGCACAAGAACTGGTAGTTTCATCATCCAAAAGCAGAGAATAGAGAGAAGAGCTGAGTGCGGTAGTTGATGTTTTTGTACTTATATCTCAGGATCCCTGGTGTCCACTCATACATCGAGAAGCTCGACTAGGATCATGCTCATCATCATGTTCATGATATTGAAGAAGATGATGATCTTCAGTAGAACTACTAGAAGGATCTTCATGCTCATCTTCATATTCCTTGAGATGAAGATGTATCTATATGTTGAAACAAGTAGTACTCTCGCCTGGGTTGTCTTTGATCATGATTGACATATATCTTCATGATCACTGGAAGAAATTGATAACTAGAAGTCGAGTACGACGCACCTTAACGAGCAGTAGCGCGAAAGTGGCCGCGAAGATTACTGCGCTTTTGGGATCCCGACGTCGTTGTAGCCACGTCGTCCTCGTCCTGGTCGCGCATTAGAGCTAATCAAATGCAGCACTGACACTGAGGACTTACTTATGTATGATAGATATGATAATCTTTATTCTTCCCAGGGCTACAAGTCACTAGCCTCAACTTTTGTGTAGTTGAGGAGGTTCTCGCGGTCAACTTCTTAGTGGCGTAAAAAATAGGCTAGAGGAAAACAGCTTATTTCTTTATTGAGGTTCTCCTCATCAACTTGTTGAACACAGTAGACTACTATATTTTCTGTTCCAACTGAGTCCTCTGTGAGAAAATCATATCATCCAGCTCGTGGCCGTGGAGGAGTGACTTTTATTACATACGGTCAACAAGAAGGCGAAGCCAATGGTCGTAGTCAACATTTCCAATCAATGATGAAGATGCACCAAGTCATGATATGCTTAAATGGATCTGATGGACGACAACTAGACTGAAGGGATACATATAAGCATAATTCGAGGAACGAAGGTTGTCTGGCACTTTCTTGGCTGTCGAGACCTGGAGCTGTCTCGGGAGTTGGCCTAGTAAGCGGGGAAGCTGCGGGCGCAAGATGATTCGCGGCTTCGCTGTTCTCGAGGGTTGATTGTCCTCGTGAAGCGTCAACAAAAGACAACTGCTCCACGAAGCTACTCTTCGTCGTCCTCCAATCCTCGCTCAACTTCTCCAGCGCCTTGATCAACGCACCCAAATCTCTCACAGATTAGACCTCCGACTCTCATCGTCGACTAATATTAAGCTGTGTCTGTGAGTACATAAGCAAGCAGGCACGGGTACCTCACCTACACATCTGAAGTGTTCTTTTGACAAGCACGGAAGATGATGGGGCCCATACAGGTGGTCTACTTGCTCACGGCCCCTAGCCCTAGGCGCTTTTTCCACACATGATCAACGGGTCAAGGCTACGGCACCGCTAAGCACCGTGGAGCCCCGGGCCCCTTTTGAAGGCGTCTGCCGGGGGTGGAAAGCCTCAAAAGGGGGCCAAGGGGCCGGCACCGCTCTCTTCCAGCTGCCTGGCTGCTTCCTACAGGCCTCCGATGTAGGAAGGTGGAAAGCTTCAAAAGGGGCCCAAGGGACCGCCCCCGCCGCCTTCAAGGTGCCTGCCTGTGCCCTAAATGCCTCCGATCTGCTTCGCCGCGAGGGGCCGGACCCCCTGAGCCGTGCGGCCTGTGCCCTCCGGGCCCTTGGTCATCGGCTTGCTTGCTCTTGAGACCGTGGCCGCCTTCGGCGGCCTCTCACCCCGGAGGCCTCCAGCCTGCGAGGGGCAGCAGAGGACAGGAGGCCCCTGAGGAACCTGAAGAGACGCGCAAGGAGACGCCTGCGCCCAGTTTTGACGCCTTCCACTACTAGACCCCGCGAAAATCAGCGCGGAAAAGTGCGCGCGAGCGCCACCGCAGACCATACCACAGGGGGGGGGGGCCGTGCAGCCCTAAAACATATATAGTCATTTATCTTTATGCACATATTTATACTAACTAATACACTCCACGGCACTTCCCTGGCGGGGTAAGTCAATGGGACCGCATAAAGGGGCGGCCCCATGGAACCGCATGGCAGCCATACCCATATGAGGAGTGTGACGCGGGAGGGGGCACCAGCGTGGCAAGCGACGGCGCAACGCGCTGAGAAGCGTGCCGCGCGAAGGTAAGAGCAGGAGCCTGATTCCTGAAGGGGGGACGCCCGTTGCACTTATTATATTAGCCACACCCCTCTGCGGCCGCTGGGTGGCAGATGGTCGCTATCTGGAACTACCCGCCTAGGAGCTGCCTGAGCTCTTCTATCAGCAAACGATGGCGCACTCATGTTGGTCCAGGCATCCTCAACCTGAAAGCGTAGCACTTGCGCTCGATCACATCATCAAGCTGCGCGCTCTAATCGATTTGCAGCTTCGTTCGCGATCTGGATCTACGTGAGAATCTATCTTGATAATCGCAACGACCATGACGCCGCGCGAGTGGATCGCCCCTTACCTTAGTGGCTAGAGTTGTTGAAACACGGCGCCCCGTTGCACGTTTGGCACCGTATCCCACTCACCAAGGCCATAAACAGTCAGAGACCTCACGGCGCGCCTCGCGCTTGGTCGTGTGGCGTGCTACTGTTTACTCCACACTCCGGCCCGCCCTCTTCTTGTGCTCTCAGGCATCTCTTGTTTGCGTGGCGTGTTGTGTTCCTGTGTATCCAACACCACGCAACAGAGCAGCAGACGCATAAAAGCAAAAACAAAGGGAAAGGAAAAAGAGCGCGGCCCCTAGAACAAGTAGCACTTGTAGTAGTACAATTGGGAGAAATGAAATCACTTTTAGTAAGTATTACAATTGGAGAAGCAATCCATCGTAATGACCATGATCGCAAGTCAGCGCGTGAGGCAACAGTCCATCTTTGAGGAAGGTCGCGATCGCCTTGGTCCTTTCCTCGTCTTCTCCGTTCGCTTTCGCTTCCGGAAGAACTACAGCATCAGATTAGTATTAGAGGTAGCCGGCGCAGCGCTAATTCTTCATGATTTTCATCACATGGAGGACAAACACAAAATTACACGAAGATGAACGAGTTCCACCACCTCCGGCAGCCCTCAGGGTCAAGGCGACGATCTGCATTTTCTAACAGATATTATTGTACTGAGCAGTAACCCTAACCATAAAGAGCAGCATCCAAGGCCTTTTTCACTAGTTGTTCATCAGGACTCGCATTTTCCCTGCATGCGCTAAGGTCTCTCGACCACTTTTCCAAATTCAATTTCAAATCTTCGCCATTGTCAAAATTCCAGCGCAGGGCGGTCGTTAGCGTATCGTAGACGGCTTCGACGACAGCACTTGCACCTGGGGCTGGAGCTGGAGGACGTTAGAACTTTCATTGTTGCAGACTTCACGTAACAAACAAGAGTAATCATAAAAAGTGCACTACCTAGTAAAGAAACTCTACGCCGTCTAATTCCACTTCTAAAATCAATAAAAGTATGCGTTATAAGAGCTTCTAAAATCAATTATAAAAGTATGAGTTATAAGAGCTTATAAGCCCCAACAGTCCTGATTTTTACTGCAAAAAGAGGACGCTGAAGCAGCAAAGGTAGAACCAAGTCGTTCGCCCACGCTCACTCTCGTACGGCACAGATCAGACGATGACGAAAGGCAATAAAAAATAAATAAAGCACGGACTATTTCTAAGTTTACAACAGGCGAGCAACGTGATGTAAATATCAAACATAAGCAGGGTCGCGTCGCTTGAAAAAATCATTCAGCGTTTGAAGAATCACGACGCCGAAGGACCAGATGTCAGACTGCTTGTACATCACCTTTTCGTCATTCCCGGAACCCGAGCCAGGAGGGAACAGCGCGACTGCCGCTGGATCAATATACTCTAGAAGTACAAACTGGGCATCGCTCCTGTCGTTGTTGTTCGCGGCGTACTCTTTCACGTACCCGCTTTGGACAGTGTAGTAGCTTGTTCCGGTGTGGTAGTGCTCAGGGTTGCAAGAGCCGTTCTTTTCCCTCTCTACAATCGCGGGAACAGAATTGCCGCGAGTACACTTGGTGCTGACATAGCCTTCCACTGAAACCCCAAAGCGCTTGCGGCGTGCTCCTACCATAGTCATACCCTTCTCACTAGCGCCGGGCCGTTCATCCATTAGGTAACTGAGTACGACCTCAGCCTTAGCACTGCCGCCACTCGCGTCTTCATGGTCGTGGACAAGCAAAATCCTCGGATGGATCTTTCTATGTACGTAGCCCATATCGTGATAGTACTGCACTGAGCTTGCGGCACGGTTCAGCGCGTCGAAAACGTCTCCTGCTTTGCGCTTCGGTTTCAATATCCATTCTCCAAGATTCGTCTCATATTTACTTTTTAGAGGTGGCAAGGCTCAGAGTTTCTACGAAGATATGGAGAGTCAAAGAAAGCGAGACGCGGAACAGCACGAGGGAACTGCGCGCCCGCACTCTGATTCTGCGAGAGTGCCCTGCTGAACTCTGACGAGGGCGCCTGACCTACTACTTCACTTTATTTGATTCCCTTCGCCATCAGCTAAGAAAAGGAGGACGGGGGCCATTGATTCTACTAGACACACCTGCCATCTACCACGCAAGTGCCGTCTGAATGGTGCTGGGGCGACGGGAATACAGACAGTGGTAAAGGCTACGGTCCTTAATTTTTGCACGACCACAAGACGCAGCTGAGGCGGATCAAAGCTGTCTACATTCTCCTTCTTCGTCACAGACCCACGCAGCCAGACTACCGGCTTCGTCGAATATAAGTTCTTTTTCGCCGCCTGGTTTCCTATAGCTGCCGCCTCAGCTAGCCTGGCGAAGCTCTGAGCCTCCCAAAGACTCACCTTCAGGTTAGAAACATGCAGCCACGTGAATCCCGAAGGCAGCAACTTCGCGGAAACTTTCCAGAAACTTCACCACTTTTGTGCCTTTTCGGAAGTTTCTGGGGAGATTCTGCGAAGGTTCTGGGAAGTTTCCGGAGAGTTTCCCAGAAAGATTCCGGGGCCATTGCTAGCGAGGAGACGGGAAAGACTCCGGAAAGCTTCTCCCTTCTTAGTACTATTCACGTACGCCCAGGTACATAATTAGGTCGTCGCTACTTTTCGCCACTGTGAGTTTGACATGATGGTGCAGCCTGCAGAGGTCGGCGTAAAGTCTCTCCATACTCGTCTTCGCCAGGCTTCTCATGCTGTCGCATGTGACGCGACTGCTAAGGCCAAACCTTCGCACGTCAGACAACAAGAAGCTGTTAGATTTATTAGCCCCATCCTTCGGACAGATATTTCTCGCAAACGAAGACCCATCCGTTATTCTTTGACATGTAAGCTGACCCAGATCAACTTCAACCTGCTCTTCCTTACCGCCAAGCGCCAAAGCAATCCGATCCCGAAGCCCGCCGTACCGAGTAAAAGACAGCTTTTGATGATCCGTGAAAGAACTAGCCTTCGAGTCGCCGTGTGTCCAGCGCTCCACGCTCTTGACGATCACTGTGGCCACCTCCGGCGCGCGCCTGTTTATATTTGAAAAAAATGGAGAACATGATGAGAAGGCCTGTTTTGATAAATGACAACGCTGACAAGCCGCCACCCACTCCCACTGGCTGCGCCGTCGCTCTGTCAGTTGCTTTGCAAGTGGGCCTCCCCCCGTCTGCTAAGCAGGACAGTGGCTGAAAGGCATGCAGACAACAGAGACAAAAGAGCACAACGAGAGAGAAGAGGAGAGAGAAGAAGAGAGAGAAGAAGAGAAAGGAGACCAGGGAGACAACACCAGCCAACCTATTGCTTTAAAATGCTAATAAAATTTTACGAATTTGATCCATCCCGACGATCTCAGAAGACTCTCTGACGCTGCTACCGACACCCCTGAGAAAACCCCAAGAAAGACCCACCGACCACACCACCAAAGCCGCGAACGATAGGCAAACCCGCCGCCCCCAGCTGCAGCCACCACCAGCGTGCGTCTGTGCGCAGACTCTGCAAAACCCGACGACACAGAAGAGCAGAGTGAGTCACATCCATCACAGCACGCGACACATGGCCGACAGATCTTGCACGAAGCTGCGCCCTTTGGTCAGAAATGCTCTAATTCGGTTGCTGAAGACTCTGCTAACTTACGAAAAGCCGACGGAATGCACCGGGGGGAGGTCGCTCGACAAGTTTCTAGCTAACTCATCGCTCTAATTCGGTTTTGGGACTTTTCGGAAACCCTCTAAAAATTCCTCTACTTGCGTGCTCTAGTGCAGCGCCCTAATTTGCAGCCCCCCGATAGCGCGAAAGCGCGCAGGTTTTTGGGGTGCAAAATTAAACTGCCGAACTAGAGTGCCTAACTCGAAGAATTTCAGAGGGCTTGCGAGAACCCCCCAAAACCATCAGAGTGACGAACTAGCATTATTTTCAGCGCAAAAAAATGAGGCACCTCGGCGAGAAATCCCGCCGAATTCGAGTGCTAAACTAGCACGGTTTTTCGCGTTATAAATTAGCACGGTTTTTAGTAAAAAAATTAGACCCCAAAAACTGGCCCGAGCACGGCACCAGTCTCGCAGCTGCCGCGTCAGCCGGAGACCTCTCGCGCGGGGACCCACCCCCCGCCACGGCGGCAAAGCCACAAAGAGCACGCTACACCCTGCGGCCACGCAGCTACCCTGCGGCCACGCAGCTAAGCCCAACACACAAGACACACCCCGACAACCACAGGCAGCCGACTAGCCTCCAACGATTTGCGACCTCTTCAAAGTCAGAGGAATACCAGCGGAAAACTAGGCGCAAAAGGTGCCCAGGCGTGTCCCCCTGGAGGAGAGGAGAAGGCAGGGAGAGAGGAGAAGGGAGAGAGGAGAAGGGAGAGAGGAGAAGGGAGAGAGGAGAA
>CAJINU010000007.1:0-164909 GCA_905178165.1 Amoebophrya sp. A25 | reverse complement strand
GAGAGGAGGAGAGAGGGGGAGAGAGAGGAGGAGAGAGAGGAGGAGAGAGAGGAGGAGAGAGGGGGAGAGAGAGGGGGAGAGAGAAGGGGAGAGAGAAGGGGAGAGAGGAGGGGAGAGAGGAGGGGAGAGAGAAGGGGAGACAGGAGGTGAGAGAGAAGGGGAGAGAGAACGAAGGGGAGAGAGAACGAAGGGGAGAGAGAACGAAAGGGAGAGAGAATGAAAGGGAGAGAGAAGGGGAGAGGAAGAGGAACCGGAACGCGCGTCCCCTTTCCCGGTCCAAAAGTTTTAGCGGTTTCCGTCGTTTTAAAGTGTTCCGATATTCTGGGAGTCTCCCTCAAAATATTGCGGGGGCTCAGTGCCCGCAAGTCCCCGCCCTAGAACACTCATTCCGCGCGCCCCCATTGTCCAAGGCATACGCCCAAGCCAGTGGCGTCCCCCGAGCCCCGTGGCTCCACTCACCCGCGGCGCGGCCTGTCTCACGGTCAGCGGCCATCACAAACGAGCAAGGAAAGCCGGTAGCAATTGGGCGTAGAAAAGAGAAAAACTAAGACTCAACCGACAGCGCAGGCGCGTGCCACAAGTACAGGCGACCCCCAACAAAGGTAGTCGCGTGACGCCGCTAAGGGTTCTCCAGTGACCGTAGTGGCGCACTCTGAGTCTGTTTCAGCAGACTCGCAGTCGACTGTGCTGGTTACAAGAGGCTACTCTTCCTCTGTTGTTCAAGGGTTTTAGCCTTGGGCTTCATCTTCCGTGTGCCAATTTCCTTCCCGTTCTGGAGTGCCTTCCCTTCAGCAAGGAAGTCCGCGCGGGATTTATTTTTTTTTTTTATAGTATTCAAGTGGCCCATTGTTAGTTGCGTTGCCTTTACTCAGTAGCAAAGACTCCACAGCTTCCATGTCCTCCAAGTCAACAGATAGTCTATTCATCTCACGGAGAGCATGGGCTTCCGACTTGTCCCTCGGGAAGGAAATATGCTTGCTCGACATGTCTCCCAGCTCCAGCGCTCCTGATGCTGGGAGCATGCGAGACGCCTCAAAATGCGGAAAGTCGACACAATATCCGAAAAAGGTAGGGACGACAGTTCAACCACGCTCAAGCATATACTTCCCAAAGTCGAAGTGGTCACGGTCAGTCCGACAGACGCGGCCGGGGCAGTCTGGCGAAAGACGTGGCCAGTCCGACGAAGGAGCAGAATCAATCTCACGAAGGAAAGACACCCGCAGCCCGAAGAAAGGCCCCGCTCAGCCTGTTCCGACGCAAGGCAGACGCGTGGCGAAGCAGTGCGCCGGTCTGGCGAGGGTCTTGGCCCAGCGAAGAACGGCAGCCAAGCGAAGCGCTTCAGTCTGACGAGAGACGTCGCCCGACCCTGACGAAAAGCCCCAGCCTGGACGGACCAAGACGTCTGCCGAAAGGCGCCGGCCTGCCCGACGAAAGTAAGCCGCCGGCCTGCCGCAGAGCGTTGGTCTGACGAAGAACGGCATCAATATGATGGAGGGCCTCAGTCTCCATCCTGGCGAAAGACGTCAGCCAGACCAGAGGCTTCAGCGAGCCACAGCCCGAAGCGCGACGCCTCCGCCCCCGCAAAGTGCGCCCGTCTGTTTCTGACGAAATTCACCCGACGAAACAAACAAAGAAACCCCGCCAGGTGTAAGCGCGTAGAGAGACCCAAGCTAGCAGCGCGGCCGTCCATGCGTTGCTCTTTCTTGTTTGGCCCGTTAAGGTCGCCCCCCGTTCTTCTTCTTGCCTGGCGTGGCGCCACCGCGAGGCGTTTGCGTGCGTTGGGGCTTGCGGATTCTTGTGCATGTCTGGCGGCTCTCTTCTGGTTTTTTTGTTGGACTGCCGTGCGAGTCTTGCAAATTTTTAAGAATTTGCATGACCCCCAAGCAGTCTCATTACAAAAAAACCGAACGCAACGCAATACCCTGCACATGAGTCGACGCATCTGTGTCGGCCATCGCCGGCGGCCGGCTCTTCTCGTACTCAATTCGTAGGAGGCAACAGCCCACCCGCGGGCCGTCTCTACTCTAGCGGCTGTAGCCCGTGGGAGGCCGCAGAAAACAGAGCGCGGAAATAGCTTGAAGCCAATCGAAGCTTGTCTTGTGGAGGCTAGTTTCTTTATAAAAGAGCTCTTGCTGCAAGTTGCAAGAGATTCCCAACAGCCAGACAGTTTGCATGGAGATCTCCAATCCAAAGGCAGAGCATTTACACAGACAAGCAGTGCGAAAGTAAGTGGAAGAAGTGGGCCGCCGGTCGAGGTCAGGTGGGGCGGGGTCGTCGTGGCCACTCCGGTAAGAAGTGCCGACTGCTAACTTGTTACTACTTCGCATCTGCTGGGCATCCCCTGAACAGCGGAAGCCTTGACCATGGTCGGCGCCGTTCCTTGTCTTGGTCTCTTGGTAGTTCCTCGCGCGATCATTAGACGAACTCAATGAATTCCAGAAAGGTGCTGCCCACTCTGTTCCAGGTCTTAGACGTTAGCAGCCCCTTCAGGCACATCGTGAAGGCCTAGAAGATACGAAACCACTCACATGAATGAGCAGCAAGACCCCCCAGCCCAACAGCTGCGCCATGGCCCCCCATGGTATCCCCATCACGTTGGGCCCATTTTGCTGCCATTTGACTGCAGGGCCTCAGAACGTCAGCGACCACTCGGTCCGTTCTGGTCGGCTTTCTGCTAAGTTGCAACGATAGCAGCCCCCGCTGCTCCCAGTAGCTTCGTAGTGTGCTTGGGCGTGTTCGGGTGTTCGAACAAAAACACAAAACACAGCCGCGAAGCCTATAACTAGAGAGCGCCACGCCACAGCTAAAAAGTGGGCGGCTTTCTCTAGAATATGCCAAATCTCAGCTAGAAAGCCTATAATTTTAACTAGCAAACGCGTGGCATGCATCATTTAGGCTGTTTAGCTAGAGTAGAAAGCGCCGAGCTTATTTGTTAGCTAGAAAGCGCACCTGCGCAATCTTATTAGCGTTGAATTTTCACCAGAAAGCGCACGGCTGTAGAAAGTGTAGGACTTTAGTTCGCCTTTGCTGGTAAGCGTCTAACTTTATTAATGAGCACGCGCCCAGTCTTAGCTAGGAAGCGCATGGCCTTCAGTTCACTGGAGGCCGCCGAGCGCGTCAGGCTTTAACTAGAGAGCGTCAGACTTTAACTAGAGAGCGCCATGCCTTATCTCGGAGGCGTCGAAGTTTAACGAGAAAGCGCACAGCGAGCGGCAGCCTTAGCTAGTTACCGTCGCACCGTAAATAGAAGGCGCGCATGTTTCACTCGTAAGCATTTCGCTATATGCTGGCAAGCGTTTACTTTTAGCTAAAGTGGAGAGCTCTAGCTCGCTAAAAAGACTGGCGGCGCTCAGCTAGAACTAGGATGCGCCATCTCGCCTTGGCTTATAGAGGCAGGTGCTCAATTTTCACTAAGAAGCGTATGGCCTTACTTAGCTAGAAAGCGCATGACCTTAGCCAGAGAAGAAGTGCATCGCTTTAGCGTTTTCCTAAAGTATGGGGCTGGGGCTAAGAATAGCAACCAGCATCAGAATTGGGATAAGAATTAGAAAAAGAAGCAGAAAAACACTCACAAACGGGAATTGGGATGGGGATAAGGATGGGCGCAGGAGTATGAATAAGCATGAGGGCCATAAGAATTAAGGAAAGAACTAGCGAAAAGAGTAAGAGGGGGGTCCGAATTAATAAAAACGAGGATAAGAAAAACGGCGAGAACCGTAATGGGAAGAGAAGTTAGAAGGCTAAGAATGAGACTAAGAATTCGGATGGTGATAAGGGTTAGAGACTACGCATCAGAATAACGATTAGAACACGGACTAGAGCAAGAGCGCTACCTAAGAGGATGACGAACTAGAACACGCATCAGAGCCAGAATTAGTCTACGCATTTTATGGATAAGAATTAGAAGAAGAATAAGAACAAGGATGAGCGCTAGCACAAGAACCAGACCAATGAGATGAGAATGGGAGTGAGGATAAGAATTAGAATGAGCCACGACGAGAATAAGAATCAGCAATGCATCAAGATGCGAGCGAGTATAAGCATGACGACTAACAATAGAGTTAGAGTCTGGCGGAAGAATAAGAATGACAGACAATAAGAATGAGCCAGAAAATAAAGGGACTAGAATCAAGGAAAGAAGTAGAAGAACAACCAGAAAAAGCAAGAGACAATTATAGACGAAGAGAGAGAAGAGAGAAGAACCGCCCCGATCTGGGGAGGGCGGTCGCCTGCCCCCGACCTGCTGGCGATTCGGGTGCGGAGGGTTCCCCTCCGAACACCACGCGGCCAACCCCTGGCCCTGAGGCCTTGCGAGTTTGCCCAGGTGGCGCCGCCTGTGTTTATGCATCACCCAGCCCAGCCACCCAGCAGGCGAGCGCCGTCCAGTTTTGGCCAGGGTTTTGAGCCACACGGTGGACCGCGCGGGCGCGGTGCCGTACAAAAGACGAAGACCCGAACAAGAATAAGGATTCAACATAGACTAGAATACAGACTATGCTAGAAACTAGAATAAAAGGCCGGCTAGTTTAAGAAACAGAATTGGGATCGGAATAAGAATGAGCCGACAAGGATGAGCATTGACTAAGAAGTAGAATAAGAATCTACAGTATGAGAATAAGAAAAAAAATCAGCATAAGAATTCGAAAAAGGAGTCTTAAGACTGATAAGAGCTTACTAGGATAAGAATCAAGATTAGAGTATATGAGTACTCACGCAGACCGGAGCCAGGCGGCGTGATTCCATAGATTTCACATAAAATCACGATAAAAAAACCGGCACGCCTGAGCCCTAGCCCCTCTCTTTCAACAGACTCCCAAAGGCCAGACACTTTGAAAGGAGGTCTCCAAGGGCAGAGCATTTGCACAAACAAGTAGTAGGAAAGTAAGTGGAAGAAGTGGGCCACCGGTCGAGGTGGGGCGGGGTCGTGGTGGCCACTTGGGTAAGAAGTGCCGACTGCTAACTTGTTACTACTTCGCATCTGGATAGCCCCTGAACAACAGCAGGAGCAGCTATTAATATTAGACCTACTTTAGATACATACTATAAATGAGGAGCACGCAGTAGATGCTGAGCGACCACTTTGAGCAAAATAAATCTCCTCAGGCTCTCGCAGTAGAATCAAAAAAAAACAAATGAGTACGCAGCAGCGCTGCCCCCATCACCTTCTAACTGCAAATCTTCGACTAAGTCCTCCATGGTAATTTTATCCGAGGAACCTAGCTCGTCATTAACGGCCAGCAGGAGCCCGGCTAATCGATTTTGACGAGATGTAGGATCTTCTCGCCCAAGCTTATGCGAGATATTTTTCCAATCGAAAAAATGAACCGTGACACCGTCAGCGCCTCGATGTTCAGTGCCTCTCTCTGTAACAGATGCGTCTACCCATATCCATCCTGTTTTCCAGGTCTGGCTAGACTCGCTACGAGGGCACTCCTGCGGTAGTTCATGCGCCTTCACGTATCTCTGATGGTCGTTTTCTAGTTCAGTCGGCTCCCCCATTACGGTTGTAGCCGTATCACCCTCTGCGCCGATGCCGGTGCTCGTCGCTATCCCGTAAGACACGAGAAGACCAAGCACCAGCAAGCCCATGACATCCGTGAGCGAACGTGAATTAGAGCTCCACTCTCCTTCTATATTCGATTCAGCATACATATTACCGCCCACGCGCGCCCGGCGTGTACACACGCCGAAGCAAGGCGGAAGTGTCCTACAAATTCTACAAACTACACGAGAGCGAGACCTACTCACAGCCTACGCACCAGTGTAATACGAAAAGCGCGAAGATAAACGAGGCACGTCTTAGGTGAAGCAACCAGTTAACATGCTACACACTTTGGCGTGCTTCGCATACACTGGCAGCACTGGAGGCTACGCGTAGCGAGCAAGTTGGTCTCTCTTAGCCAGCAGGCTACACCTAAGAAGCAAGCGGCGCCCAGCCGTCGGCGCCTAGCCATGCTTAGCAAGCAGTCGGCGCCTAGCCATGCCCAGCGCGCGAGCGATGCTTAGCAAGCAAGCAAGCGACGCCGATGCTTAGCATCAAGCAAGCTATGCTTAGCAACGCAAGCACGCTCGGCTTAGCAGGTAGCAAGCTCAGCCCGCCCAGCAAGCAGGCTCGGCCCCGCAAGCAGGCTCGGCTTAAGAAGCAAAGAAAAGCGCCAAATGCTACAAACTACGTTAGAGAGCTACGGCTTACTGGCGTACTGCGAACTATGTGAAGGCCAACAAAGTACGGCACAAGTGAAGCAGTTGCAGTTACGTGCTAGAAGCTGGCGCGTTTTACATATACACTGGCAGCACCTACTGCCAAAATTCTTACCATGAGCAAGATCAAGCAAACGACGCACGCAAAACCGAAGAAATTTCACAGCGCGAGGCGCATACGCCTGCGAGCACATCTTTCCCATGATTCCCATACATCTCAGAAACATGGAGCAGCGCAAATGCTTCACGAATCGCCCCGGCGCTAGTAGATGTCAACCCAAGGGTGCACCTTTTCCACGATTTCCGTGCGCCATATATCTCCCCGCTGACATATCTCAGACGGATAAATATCGGCCGGACCTCTTTCCAATGATTCCTGTACATCTAAGACCATCGGTCTACTCCTGTTTAGCACTCAGTTCTATTTTTGACTTATGGCATAGATAGTAATACTTTACATTCAGAATACTAATTAATATCACTGTAAGGATGTGGATTGACCTCCCGTCACAGCGCTTTTGTAACAAAGATGCTCCGAGAGAGCCTCTTCTAGTATGAGAGCCTCTTAGGCCAGCTTCTTTAAGGGGTTCACAGGCTCTATCTTTTAGCAAGCTCTCTTAGAAGGCTCTCTCTTAGGAGGGCCTCTGCATACCTTAAGAGAGCTTCCTATGGGAGGGTGGAGCCCTCTTAAAAGTGTCCCTCTTCTTTGGACTTGGCGACCAAATTTCGTGACAGGTGTCGCCAACTTTGGCCGCCAAATCCAAGAGACACCGAAGCTAGTTTAAAGGCGGCAGGCTTCTCCTCCGCTTTGGACTTCCTGGCCATGCTTCGTGGCATGTGTGGCGGAATATGTTCGTGAAGTCCAAACGCCTAAGTAAGCGCCCAGGCCCCTCCGCTTGCCACGGGCCTGGGAATTCGTGAGGGCTTCCTCATCACGCGCCGCCGCCAGTCCGTTTGGACTTCATGACCATGCAGCCTTTATAGCATGTGGCGCGAAGTATGGTCGGCAAGTCCAAACGCCTGAGGACCTCCGCGCAGCGCGTGAAGCTTCTTAGGAAGCGGGGACCGCTACTGTAGCAAGCAACTGGTCACCAAATCCAAACGCCATATGATCGGCATACTAAGGGACTAAGCCTCATTTCAAAGGCCTCTTCTACATACACCTTACTACTTGAGAGGCATTTGAAACGCCAAGTCTTTACTACTTTGTGCTTCTTATTTCACTTGTGGCATTCGGCGCGCGCAAAAAACGGTCGCAAAGCAAAGTGCAAACGCCTAGTCAGACACATGTTTGTGGGCTTCTCTTTCTGCGGAGCTTCTTACTCTGTTTTGGCTTGAGAACGTGAACGCGCCGAAGCTTCCGCCTGGAGTGCCGACGCCGCTTCCGTTCGGACTTCATGGCCATACTTCGTGGCACGTGTCACGGAGGAGGGTATGGTCGTGAAGTCCAAACGCGTAAGCGCCCCGCTTCCCACAGAGAGCAGCTTAGCCCGTCAGCCAGCTGAGCCATTTGTCAGCCAGCTGAGCCATTCAGCCAGCTAGTACCTCGCCAGCTGAGCCGCTCTCTCAGCGGGCTGAGCCATTGAGCCAGCTGAGGCACCCAGCCAAGGGCTGCGCCATTCCGCCAGCCAATCCCCAGCCAGCTGCACCACTCAGTCACCTGGGCCACCGTTTGGCTCAGCGAGCTGAGCCATTCAGCCAGATGAGCTGCTCAGCCAGCTGAGCCATTCAGCCAGCCAAACCACTCAGCCAGCTGAGCCATTCAGCCAGCTAGCTAAGCCATGGAGGGCGGCACACCTAGTGATAGCCAGCGGAGCCGTTCGGCCCGGTTAGCCGGCTGAGCTACTGGGCCAGCTTAGCCACAGCCAGCTGAGGCTGAGCTATAGACACGGCCAAAGCAGCCAACAAAGCGGAGAGCTGAGAAGCCAGTCAGCCAGCTTAGCCATGTGGCCAGCTTAGCCAGGCGGCCAGCATAGCCATACGGGGGGCAAGCTTCGCCGTGCGGTCTTCGCCGTGCGGTCACCTAGAGCCTACCTAGCCATCTGGATTTTGTCCCTTCGGCGCTCTCTGCGCCGCTAGAATTCTAGACCGGTGCCGCTCTCTGGGTCGCCGTTAAGTTCTAGCATGCTTTGTATTGCTGTTGTTCTCGTATTCTAAGCCCATCTTCTACCCCGCTCATAATTCACAAAAGGAATCAATAGAGCAGATTGGCTGTGTTGAACAAGAAAAATTGAGTGTTATCGAGTAGTATGCGTGGGCCGTAAAGTGGGAACGTGGCTGCATTGGAGAAGCGCTGAACTTCGTCACATTTTTTCGCTTTCCGCACGACTTGCGCCAAAAGTCATTAGAAGAAGCGCCATGAAGACAACACAATGGAAGAGATTCGGATTCGGAGAAATCAGGAAAAAGTTTCTTTTTTTTTGTATCCTGGGGCTACTGAAAGAGCGGCCTCAGCTAAGGGTGATGACGTCAAGAATCTTATTTATTAACAAGCTACTTACATGACAATCACAATAACCTTAACCAACGCCATTAGAATTAACAGTTCATCCCAGAAGAGTTGAACCTGCTTTGGATATACAACAGGAGCTATCGTTTGATCTGTCATCTTCATGAAAATGAATTATCAAGAAAAGCCATGATGAGGATCATAACCTTCACCTTGGGAGTGGACACTCTCTGCAACGAAGCGGACGACGCAACTGAGTTCGTGGACATGGTTTCGATCTTCGACCTTGCTTTCTGCATCTGCATCTGCACGGCTTCCACGTAGTTTCTTTTAATACCTCTAGAGCTAGTTCTTGCACTACAAAGAATACTACTATAAGGCTGCCAGCACCACCGCAGTCGGCGCTCCGTCTGTAGTTTCATCGCAAGTAGATGAAAAATGTTTGACGTCGAGATGTTGAACAAGACCTGTTGTACTAGAGGTAGCCCCAGCAGTAGACGGCGTTCCTCTACTAGCAGTTCTTGCTGTTCACCTTCACGGTTATGCTTTCTCTTGGTAGGACCTGGGAATGCTCCCCGCAAGCTGAACTGGAGAAATAGAGATGTTGACAGATGAGACATCATCTTCTTCTTGCTGGAAGAAGAAGGAGGCGAAGAAGATCCACAGCATTCGTCTTGAACAAGATCTTCTTTGCTGCCATCTTCGTGCGGATCTTTTTTGCTCCCGTCCTGCTTGTTGTAGTTTTTTTTGCTTCCAGAAGGTTGCCGCTTCACCTTCTGCGATCTGTTCTTCAAGTAGCTACCATCTCTCGCGTGGCGTTTTTTCGGCTTTTCACGTGCCATCGTAGTAAAGCAAGCAGTTGCAATTGACGTGGTAGACGCAGTTGACGACGTAGTAGAAGCGGTTGACGTAGTAGACGAAATTCTTGTAGCTGTAGAAGCAGGAGTTTTAGGAGGCGTGACCTCCTCCTCATTGATTGTAGTTTTGCCAGCTCCAGTTTCAGTATGAGTCATCTCTGCGCTGTCGTCTGGAGCGAGGCAGGCGAACATATTCTTCATCTTGTGGGGATACAAGAACTCGCATGTAGTTGTTCTCGTACTTATTTTTCCGCCATCCCGGAGGATACTTCTACTAGTATGAGCAGGCCTGGCGCTGGTGTTGTTCCGAAAGAGATGGGACCGGCTCGGCAAGTAGGTTACATCCGATGAATTTTATGAAAGTACGTCGCGGGGGGACCGGGATACGAGGTGAAGACTCGTCAAACTTGATAACTAAACTAGAGAGAAAGACGAGGCAAGCACGCTAAGGTTTAATCTACTTCTCCATCACGACTCACAGACACAGATCATGCCAACATGGTGACGCGTCTATTAACAAGTAGAGAAGATAGATGGACAAGATACACGGAAACTGCTCAGGAGACAGAAAAGCCCTGCTCACTTCATACGAAACATCCGTGGTCAAGCAGCACCACAATCAATATAATAAAAGTGTGAATAATCATTTTTCTGATCTGTATCTCGATCTCCTAGAGCATGCAACAAATTATCCCGAGGGAATTCAAGTTATGTCATATTGTTGCTGTTCTATTTGGTGTCATCGGATATGATTATGATTTTTATTGCCAAAAGAAAAGCTCTCTGCTATTGGTATTCTTGTATAGACTATCGAAGCTCGTCTAGACTATCGAAGTTCTGACTCTGTCAACATGATCTTGATGAACGCGAATAGTATAAAAGTGAGTATCTTCTTCTTCGTCATAAAGTAGGCAAGGAGCGAGTGGCCTCCGGTTGTGGCCAGAAGTTTGCGAGTCGCTCATGCGGCGTAAAAGTGGCGCAAATTTTTTCCAGGATTTCTTCACTAGTGTCCGTGGCCTGTTCCTCCTGCTGCTTGAATTCAATATTCTGTACTTCTAGCTTGTTCTCAGCAGCAGCTGCGCAGAAAGCGTGAGCATCATGATCTGGTGCTGCATTCGTGTTGATCTGAAGGGCGGCAGCGGTGTAAGGACCACGACGCGCATCATCATGTCCTTGGTCTGCAGTATACCGCTCAGCACTGTTGTTGTCTTTTTCCTGTTCTTCAGAATTGTTTCCACCATCTTCACGAACTTCTTGCTCTTGTTCTTGTGTAGTTGTATCGTGAGGAGCTGGCGCTTCATGTGCAGTACTGCTGGGAAGATGATGATCGGCGACAGGACTTTCCCCATCGACATCCAGGAGGCCGTTGGCTTGCAGCTGCAGTAGTTTATCTTCCCTGAAGACGTAGATGTAGTACTAGAGATTCGCGCAAGTGCAACTGCTAGAACGTTGTAAGTGCAGTAGAAAGATGGCTCTGAACTACAAGAACGAGCAAGAAGTAGTATGACTACTTATGATGAATCAGAGAACCAACATAGCTGAAACAGTAACCTTTATGCGACATCTACTTAGTCACTAGGTGGGTCGTAAAAAGCTATAATACCGTTCGGAGACGGAGGACGAGCTGCTCTCGATCTCGGTCTGTTCGTCAAGTGATTTCTCTTCAGCTGGTTCTACTCGTGGCCCAGCAGCTTCGCGCGCTTTAGTCACCACATCCATGGCCATACCATCTTTCGGCGTTTTTTCTTGTGTAAGGATCGCAGTACTACACCGGGGTGCCAACACTAAATCCCTGTAAAGTAGATGAGATGATGTAGAGCTGATGTTGGGGAGGAGGTATTGTTATTTTTAGCTTAAAGTATGGAGATGAGTAGACTTTAACTGGTAATGCATACTAGTCGTAATGCAGCGACAAGAACTTCAATCAAGACTGTAAGAGTAGGACTTGCACTTGCTTTAGCCCACTACTCTACTATAGGTTTCACTGAGTGTGATACTATGTTGAAATCTTGAAGAGAAGCCTACATTTGCAGAAGTTGTACCTTGTTAACAAAGTTCTTGAATGGCTTACAATACAGTTCATTCTTGGATGTCTTTTTGTTCATAAAATTCTTGAAAGACTACTAAAAAAACACTTGTAGTTGTATACCTTGCTCCGTCAGCGATGGTAGGGGTTGTAGTATGGACTGCTTGTAGAGAAGATGGCGACGAGGAGAAACGATCCTGGTGCGGCGTCGACACTAACTGCAGGTCAGACATCGATGGCAAACAAGACGGCATCGAGAGCTTGCACTGCAGCAGCGATATTGGCGTCGGCGCTTGTTCTGCTCGAAAAGGACACACGGTGAAATCCTGCAAAGGCGAGGTGAAGAATGATGTTTGGAATCTTGACTGCGGAAGACCTGCGAAATCCTGCAAAGGCGAACTGAAGAATGATGTTTGGAATCTTTGCTGCGGAAGGCCTGCGAAATCCTGCGAAGGCGAAGTGAAGAATGATGTTTGGAATCTTGGCTGCGGAAGACCTGCGAAATCCTGCAAAGGCGAAGTGAAGAATGACGTTTGGAATCTTTGCTGCGGAAGGCCTGCGAAATCCTGCGAAGGCGAAGTGAAGAATGATGTTTGGAATCTTGGCTGCGGAAGGCCTGCGAAATCCTGCAAAGGCGAAGTGAAGAATGATGTTTGGAATCTTTGCTGCGGAAGATGTAGAGCATCACGATGACTGTGCTGCAAAAACATAAGCGCTGGTTCTGGCGTTGACCCTTGTACAACTAGATCATGCAGCGAAAGTGCTGGCATTGACCCTTGCAAAGGACTGGAGGCGTGCTGCTGGCGCTGCTGCAGCGGCGCCACAGGTGGGGGCGGGATTCAAGGTGGCTGCAGCTGTTCTGCACTATGCTGGAACTGGTGGTCATGGGCTGACGCCGGAAGCGACACTGGCGGCGACCCCTCTGTCCGAAGAAGAGGAGGAAGCGTAGGCGGAAGACTCGGCGCCAATGTTGTGGTCTGAACAGAAGATGACGAAGTGGTCCGCTGAAGAACTACAGAAGACGTTGAAGAGGCCGCGACGGCCGATGTTGTGGTCATTGTCGGCGCCAGATTCGGTAGAGAGTAAGGTGGAGCATGGAAATCTTGTTGCCATAAAGGGCAGCTGCCAGAGTGCGCATTCTCATCATTGTTGGCCGCCACGAGACCAACATTAGTGGCCGACGTTCGAGGCTCCTCATTGTTGTGCCACGTGCTGGGCGTAACATCCCCGCCGCGGCTGAAGATCATGTCTTGGTTATAGTAGGGGTAGGCCACCATCTTGCTGTCCTTGGACTACAAGAAGCACTCCTTGCAGCAATGTTCGTCCCTGCAGCAAAGTTCCTTGTCGTGGTTGTGCTTGTGGCGATGATGTTGCGCTTCCTCGAAGATAGGGAGCTTGTTGTAGCGATAGTAGTTATAAAAAAGATGTTGCAAAGTTGAAAATCGTGATTGAAATGCAGCGTTTTATGTTCATCTGATAATTACTTCCATGTTCCATGGTATATTACATATTAGTTTCTTTTTGAAAACAGAGGAAAGGAGATGAACGAACAACCGGAACCAGAGGTAGCAAAAATTCTTGATAAATAATCATAAACTCATTTGATGTAGTGCGTGTAATAAATTGTAACTCATGAAAGGGAAATGCTTGATGTCATACAGTCATACTCATAATAATATAATAATATTTGTACGTCATGAATATTAAGTGTTGTAGTAACTGTTCGTTGTACAGATCTATATGCAGATGATTTTGTTGCTCTGATTTCTACGATGTAATACTTGAATGTAGTCCTTGCTAGCAGATCCAGACGCATAGAATAGTTATAATGAAATAGTTAGATTAACATTAAGATCATTGCCGTCAAGTAGTTCTACTTGTAAAATGGAGGAAGAACAAGAGAAAACAAATTTATAATATAATCGGCAATCATGTTACAATGAATGCCTTGCCAAGAGATACTGAGTGAGTAAAACTCAATAAATATGATCTATAAATTTTGAAAACGGATAATTTATTTCGATGGATCTACAAAGGATATTGTCAACGATGAAATAGAAGACTCGAGTACTGTAACTCGTCACGTCGAAGTTCTTGCTACTAACTACTTCTTACAACAACTTCCTAATAATGATTTGGGACGGGAAGGATTCTGCAAATCCAAGTTGAGTTCCAGACTGAGCCTGCAAAAAATGTGAAGGATGAAGGTGAAGGTGGTCCTCGTGTCAGGATGTACTAAGTCATGTTGAAAGGTCCTCTATCACTATCTTGTTTGGAGGTATCAACAAAATCATGTAGAAAATGCGAGACAAGATATGAAAACGACGACACTAATGAATGTGAAGTGAAGAATGCGAGTAGGTGTAGTATACGAACGAGGTGATGAACCGACAAATTGAGTTGTCACATCAATGCTTCCTATGAAATTCTACGAGTTCTAGAATGAGTTCTCAGTTGTAAGTTCATCTCTCACTCTCCAGCCGATGTATTCTAAATAAGACAGAAAGAACCTCAATCTTCTGGACGAAGACTCTCAAAAAGTACTTAGTAGTGCTTGGTGCATAAGTACACAGAAATGTTCGTGCGAACCGATTGTGTTTTCTCAAGAAATGAACACATTCTTTTGTAATTGCATGTAACAACAACTATGTCTGAGAAACCACGAGCGGAACTTAGAAGGCCTTGCTTCCAAGATCATGATCAGAAGTGTCCTCTTGCGTATAACTGCTCAACATTGTCATCTTGTACTTGTTTTAGTTCACTTTTTCACCGTACATGATGACTGCACTCAAGCAAAACGACCAGCAAATTGTTGGCCAATGCTACCAGCAAATTGCTGATCTTGTTCTTCCTCATCGTCTCCAACTCGTTCAACCTACGACAACTCGTTCAACGTTACCTACGACAACTCGTTCAAGTCGATTTTCTACAACTACCAGCGACAACATTAACAACAACATCTTCACCCTTTGCTCTGCTGAGAAGTCCTCCACCAAGTACGATTTTTTCTGATTAATTGCCTCTGCGAGTTGATTCATCGCCATCAATGATCCCTAGTATTGATGGGCGGGCACAACGAACGAAGTGCTCTTAAAAAATACTAATTCCCTTCGTCCTGGTATTCATCCGCTCTTAAAAGATAGAACTACGTGTACGACTACGTCGCCTTTCCCTAAAAATGTGTCAAGTCGAAGTGCGACTTCTAGTTCAAGGTAAGGATATATAAAGATATTGACGAGGAAAATGCAAATGCTGCAGCGAGGAGCGCTGAAAATAACAGCTCCTACGCTTCATCGTGGTACATCAACGTGAGAGTAGGCATCAACAAAGGAGCAGCTTGTTCGGCCCAGAATGCACGATCGCTTGTAGCTTAGGTTAATAGGTCCTGGTCTGCTATTTTAATAAAGAGACTGAATGTACTATATTAAATTTGTGATCGACGTCATTCTTTCCCAACCTTGTAGAGCCAGTCGCTATTGCCTTTCTCAGCGTTGGCTGCTTTTTCTTTCTCCGTCCTCGTCCAGAAGGCGTCTTGTTGCTTGTTAAACATCTCATTCCAATTGTACAGACTTTCGTCTTTTTCCAAATGGCTTCGGATTTTTGCGTTATATTTCTCGATGAATTCCCATTCTGCTTCTGCTTTGGCACGCTCTAGCCTCCGACAAAACTCCCCTCCTCTCATTCGCATCTTTCATTAGAGTGAGAAGATCAATCCAATTTTTACCAGCAACACGACTACTAGTACTATTCTTCGTCTATTGCAGATCATCATGAAGAACATTTTTATTTTCTTGTTCTTTATCGACTGTCTAGTACAACGCTGTTGAATCCCAAAAAAATGGTTCTACTTGCCTTAGTTTAGCTGCTGTCGTTTTTCCGCCTCGGTTGGTCTGGTTCCCATCTTCTGCTCGATACCGAAAAGGGCGACGTTAGAAGATAAAAGAGAGAAGCAGAACATCAGAATCTTATCCAGGCCACACCTTCCGCTCATGATAATTTTCCCTCCCATCGTGGCTCAAGAGGTGGAGGGGACCAAAAGGGAACAGCATGATTAGTATGAGTAGTACTAGTTCTTGTAGTATTCTGTTGGCCAAATACAATAACCAAGTAGAAGAAACAGAAAGATACTATTTCTAAATCTAGTTATAGAAAAGGAGTTGTAGTACTTTTATTGTACATTTCTTGTTCTAGGAGATCATAATTTTGACCCCAAACTCGGTGATTTTTCCTCCCATCGTGGCTCGCCCTTTGACCTCGATCCAATACGTTTTTACCTTGATTAGAGCAGCTGGATGATTGAACTCAGTTGTTGTACTAGAGAGTTGCTGCTCAACAGACCGGCTATAACAGCGCGGCTCACCAGACAGATTACCCTGATGATGATCTTCATCTAACGTTGTGGACATAAACTAGTACGTAAGCATCTAGATGATCCACGCACCACCAGTTGCACGTAAGTATAAAGATCGCACTAGTACTTAAGTATCTAGATCAATACATCGGGACGAGCAGGTGGCTCACACGATCTACATCTACTCACAGGTTGACGCTTTGCATAACTTCGGTTGCATTTTTTTCAAACCCGCATGAAAATCTTCTGGATCAAAGCCGTCTTCGTCTTTGCCCCACTTCTTTTGTATAGCCTCTAATAGTGCGGGTTCCGTAAACCATAGAACATCTTCGAAATCTGGAGAATGTTGTTGAGGTACCATCACAAATCTGCAATAGCAATCTTCGTAGTAATATCACGAGTAGTACCATCATAATGATGCTGAAACTGTATCACAACTAGTAGTAGTACCATCATAATCCTGCAACTGTATCGCCTTATTTTGGATTTCGATTTCAGTGCCGTACATTTTAGCCGCATAGAGCACTCTCGCCACAAAGGTTGCGCCAGATATCAATTCTTCATTGGGCTGTTGATGTTGAAATAGAAGATTAAGATTTTTTGTTGTAGTTCAGAACTTTAAGTTGTCATTCACCTAGTCTTACCTCTCGTTTCCTAGTTAGTATCGAAAACACAAAAAGAAAACCAATATCTTCTTACCGTCACTACATCCTTGTATCTAAATTGAAGTTGTACCCTGAAAAATTGTGCCGTTCCCCATTGATTACAGCTATCGTAGGAGACACCAGCCTGTCTGTTGCTCATGACCGTAGGAAAACTATATTTTTCCCAAAGACAAGTGTTATCGCAGACCTGATGAGGTAGATGTTCTTGTTGCGGTCGTATTTCGAGCAGATGTTGAAGACACCGACTTCTACTTCATCAAGACTTGAGATCATAATCACAGTAGACAGATAGAGATACTCAACAGGTTTCTTACGAACCTACTTAAGAAGATACCACCCGCCAACAGCCATCCCTTGTGAGTTCGCCTTTTGTTTTTGATAGTGCCGTTGTTACTCTTTCGAGCATTAGAGTGCGTCGTGCTGGCCTAACGCTCTCCACCTACTCCTAGTAAGTTAGGCTAGACAACCAATCCTAATAATCTCCATAAGATTTAGAACAGCCATTATCCGAAAAATGATCCTCATAACAGCCGCTATCCTAATGAACCTCATAACAGCCGTTATCCTAATGATCCTCATAACAGCCATTCCGGATAGAAATGCTCGCTCAAGGTTTTCATCCGCTCAACCACCTCAGAAGGAGGTAGGGATCCTCCTTGAAGCGCTGCCGCTGCCCCCTCCTCATCGTCACTCTTTGACTGTTCTTCTGGCGTGGTCATGAAAAGGGTTCTCCTGGTGCGCGTGGGCGGGCGAAAGCCTTCACAAATGCTATTACTGCTGTACAACAAGCATAATACTGCTACAACAAGCCTCAAGTACAACTCCAGTACGGCGTCTAAAAAAATACAACTTTATCTAGTACAACGAAATCTCCAACAACCACTACACCTCATCCTCTTCAACATCATCTAGTACAAGCTCTAGTAGTGTAACGAGCCTTAAGTTTCGGTGGCTCGACTCCAGTATAGAGTGCTTCTAATCCGGTCCGTGTTAGCAAGCCTCGAGGACAAACGTTAAAGTCCCTCTGTGGGCCTACTTACTATGATTTCTTCCTCCTCCACTTTCTTTGAACTGCTGGTGGATGCGGATTCTTTGCCCTCACGTTAGAAGAAGACAGAAGAACGAGTCGCGGACCTGATAGAGACAGTAATGCCGGAGCTCGGACAACTATCTACTACTTCAGTCCTCATGTAGCGAAGTATAATGAGGAGAGGGAGATCCATTAAGAAATATTTACAGTCATAACTTCCTTTCCTACCCAGTATGCCAATCAAAGCACCAGGCGTACTTTTGGCTGCAAGCTCCTCATCCTCGTCACTGCTTTCGGCAAGTTTCACCATGGTTGTGTAGTTCGAGGAAAGACGCTTTTATGTTGATGGTGCTTGTTCTTGGTACTCTTTTGATGTGTTAGAGTTAGTAGAAAGACCTACTAGAAGATTTAGATTAGCATATTTTTACTCCATCATGAATGATTTCAAAAGGTGTAATTTCTCTAAAATTCCGATGGCTTTCTGATTCTTGCCGAGCAGAAAGAAAAAATCACCACTACGAGCGAGCAATTTATGCTATTCGTTTTCAAAAAATGTAGTAAATCCTAAAAAAAATTTCGTTCCAAGAATTCCAAAGTTGAAAAATCTTTGAACTATTCATTGTCATCACACCTATCTCTAGAAAATTATAGAATCTGATAAAATAACGAAGATTTTTCCTTATCAGAGCAGCTCACAATAGCCTAATCAAAATTAAATCTTCGAAGTCAATAACTTTCATCATGGCAAGTTATCTCATCGTCAGGAATTTAAATTTGAAAAAAGTAGATAAAATCAAATTTTTTTGGATATTGAAGATCTGAACTTCAAATTTCAATATCAGTTTTCTACCAATTTTTGCACTAGATACACCTAAGCAAGTAATATTTTCCTTTAAATCGTAGCGATAGAATACTCTCTGAAGAAAAATTGCTTTCATTTTTTAGTAATAATACAGGTGGACGAGAGTGTAATGCACGATAACGCAATCTGTTGCGAGTGTTACCTACGCTAACCACACGAAGCCTGAATATCGAAGATATGAAGATAGTCGACAGACCCAATATGGAAAGACTACATCCTACACACAACCGAGCCAATGGAGGGAGGACGGAACCGTAGTTCTCGGCCATAGAACCTCGCTTCGACCTGGTGGAGCATAGGGGGTGGATGGTGGGATTTAAAAAACAAGAAGTTCCCTAGAAGTTTCGGTTTATATTACATGCTTCACGCCACTAAAATGTGACCAATAGCAAACAAGCACATAGGCTCAAACTAACTACGGATCTTTAGGGTCTTTTCAATCCGGGCCCATTTACCTACTACTGTAAACTTCAATTAAATTAAATCTTAAACGAGAACTTATAATTATATTATTCCGCCAAAAATGAACAGCGTCTAAAGAGAGATTGGGTTGTCTTTAGACGTCTATTAATTTTCGAAGATGTGTCACAAAATACTATAATACTTCTCGAAATTGGTAGCAGTGGACACAACATGACAGGATGCTCAAAAGATAAGAGAAAAGTCAATGATGGGTGCACAAGAAACGAGTGGCATCATACACACTTGTTGTCGACGAGTCCCCTGTTGCCGCAATAACAACATCTTCAAGCTCAGCTTCCACCGCTTCGACTGCTACTCCCCCGTCTAGGTGAGGATTTACTTTATTCGCGCCAGAGGAGGTGGAATCTCCAGCCTTTGAGGTATCTGCGCCAGACGTTGAGAGCAGAAGAGGGTCTTAGAGCTACCGCGTCGCGTCTTCCTTACGAGACTATCTTTCTTGGGCACGTCTTTTTCCCCTTGAAAAAAAGGCCAAGGATGTTCATGCTGAGGATGCAGCTCTCTGTCCTTGCCTTAAGGGTCAGCTTTTCCTCCTATACCTCTTCCTCTCGATGCAGCAGGTGAGGATGGCATCTTCTTATGACTTGTTGTCCCGTCTGGGTTGAGGCGTTGCTTGTTGTTCCGTTTTCGTGTAGTTGCTTGTGGTTCTGATGTGTGGCCCGATATTTCCCCTTGATGATGATGATTGATGACCACCTGCCAAGGAACAACGAAAAGACGCTTATTTCTTTCTTCACAAGTTCTTGTCTCGTCTTGCTGTAAATCAAAAGGACAACTATGTCCTCTACTTCTCTGACTTGTTGTACTAAAACGGCTTCTAGCTGTCTCTATTCTACTTCTACGACTGGTTCAACATCTACCACTTTGGTGCCGCGTTTCTTCTACGACTGATGATCTCAAAATGTTCTTGATGTCCTTGTAGTACCTCCAGCAACATCTTCGTTCTTTCTCTACGGGCTGCAAAAACCCGTAGCATAACGTTGACGAGGTGGAGTCGTCCATCCCATAAAGCTCTTGAAAATAAAAAATAGTTGTAGTTCGTTGTTGTATTCTCAAAGAGGAACTCGCTCTCCACTACAACACGAGCTCATAATGTCTGACCGTGGCTCCACCACAACACGAGCTCATAATACCTGATCGTGGGACCGACTCGTCTATGATCATCAAGTCAAATCCCGAAGCAGCCCACCACAGTAAGCACTTGCGTTTGGGCTCGCCGCACGCTGCTGCTCTAAGAACAACAAGAACTAAGAAAGTTGCTATAGTTGTAACATTTTTTTGAGAACACACTTTCAACCCTGTCCATGCTATCTTCCAACGACGTGCTAGCTCGAAGGCCATCTAATCGATAAACAAGCAGCACAACCACGAGCAAGAACAAAACAATGATCTCTAATGTCAGAACGACCTGTGTTTACGGAAACTGTGTTGATCCTACCTGCAAGTCACTTGTCCGTCATCTTTCTCGATGCTGATGTAGTTCGAATAATCAGTAATACTATGATGTATTAGTTTCAGCTGTCCCTCACCGGTCATGGGACGAGAAAGCAGCACAGCTACTCGTCCACAAAATAAAACAAGCGTGTCGCTACTATTTCCTAGTTCTGGTCAATTCCATTTTTTCGAGCGAGTTCCTATACATCCTCACGAAGGAGTACTTCTTTATGAAATAGTTGATCAAGAGTCCATGCTGAATAGTCAATCAGTGCGAGTGTCTGCTCTGTTTCGCTTTCCGGTCTGCTACTTTGTTGAAAAATGGCAACCGATTTCGATTAAAACAACTACTACACGGAGATCTATTAATGATGATGAAGAATGTTGGACTAGACGCTGACTAACTCTAACAAGGTCGTGTAGGTGACTAGTCCTACAAGTTTCTCAAAACGGCGATCGTAGAGGACACTCCAATTATATGGCGTTTCACCTTGCAGTCATTGGTCTTACACATTTTCACTATAGTGCGCGCCTACTCATGTGCTCCTGTAGTACACAATGATGCTTACACATTTTGATTAATATATACCCAAATAAATGAGGCACTGCTTTACCAATGCTAGTTGGATGGAAATTGAAGGACTACAACACAAAGACCTACGACACAGGCAAGACAGCTGCCGGACTACTAATAGGCCAATAATCTTGAACCGGAAACGCCTACAGTGCTGTCCTGTTTGTTTTTGCACCGGAACGGATTGGAGCAGCAAAGTAGTGAAGTTCAATTCAATTCATTGGCGCGACTCTTTTTTTTTTTTTTGTAGTGCCGTGCTTATCCGAAAGGGAAGAGCTTGCATGTTTATCCGCGAAGCTGCCGGCGACGGACGGGGCTATTCCCCTATAGTATACGCTAAAATTTTTTGATCCGTCGATTTTAAGATGATCAACTTTAGGAGCTAAGGCAGACTACTGCCATGCGGAAAGCCGTCCGCCTCACTACATACGCGCCACAACAATCTGGGCTGCGGAAATCCGTCCGCCTAAAACACTTAAATATTTAATCCAAAATTTTGCCCTACTACGCGCGAAACTCGATGTTGGGTAAAAATAAAAGGATGTAGCGATAAGTAAAAACAAGCGTGTTATAATCGTATTGGTGGGAGAATACTAAATTGCTAATTCTTCTTAAGATTTTCATCATCCTCTTTTTTTTTTTTTGTATCGTGAGCGAGTTCCGATATATCCAAACCTCTGCGCAAGCAAGCTCAGATAAGTCAGTACCTGCCTACATATTTTCCGCGTAGCTACCGGCGTAGGGGGGAGTTCTTAATCTCCTTAACAAACTACGCTACTGCCCCTACGATTTACAATGATCAAGAACTAGG
The DNA here is from genome assembly GCA_905178165.1 of Amoebophrya sp. A25. NCBI lineage: Eukaryota > Dinophyceae > Syndiniales > Amoebophryaceae > Amoebophrya > Amoebophrya sp. A25. The sequence continues at coordinate 143,169 of CAJINU010000007.1, read as the reverse complement.
AGCAAAGGCAGGAGCAATTACATACCTAGTACCTGCCACCCGGGGCGTTGCCCGTCTCCCCATTACGCGCCTATGAAGAATGCTACGTGTGGGCGGCGGAGCGCTGTCCGCTTAATCAAATTAAATATTCTTGGCCCTAGGTGGATCTGCGCGGCAACTGATTGCTGACGAGAACTAGGCGGATGCGTTGTTCTAAGTAAAAACATGCATGCTAGTGAAATTGGTGAAGGAGCACTAAACTCTACTAGTTGCTTAAGGTTTTTCTTCATCTTCATTCATCATTTTCTTCTTGTGGCCGGCTCCTCCCGCTATGCAGCCGATGAGAGAAAAAAACAAAGAGCAAAAAAATTGGAGGGCTGACTCCGACCAAAGGGGCTACCTTACGCCTGATAGCCACACTCCTGGGCGTAGTCGACGAGAGCCACAAAAAACGGCACACCAGGCAGACGAATCTGCCATGTGGAACCGAGTTTGACACCAACAGCCCCCGATCTCTTATTCTTTCGAGAAAGGTCCGACTTGAGGCATCACCGGAGCGTGTGGGCATTCGTGCTGGCACGCAGGCTTTTACGTCCAAAACACCGGTCCACGAGCCAAAGCACGAGTGGCAGTGACAAAAGGAGCTGGGGCGCTGCTATTTATATACTCTATCTACCACCAAGTTGCTTGCAACATTCAACTAGCAAGGTCTTGGGCACCCATCTTTCCTTTCCGACACTAGTTATACTTCTGTCTATTTATGCTAATCTTCTTAAGTCACCGTCGCCCGTGCTTTCGGCGCCACCAATGTCCTAGACGGCCCAATGCTGCGGCACTTGCTGATTTTTGGTTTTGTTTTTAAGGGGTTTAGCCTGAGTGTATATCTTATTTTTACTTTCCCTGGGGTTCGCCATCCCCCCTTTTTCTTTTTTTTTTTTTTTTGATTTTGTCCTTTCTTTTTTCTCTCTGGACCGATTTCTGCTCCCTACTTCGTTTTTGCATACTGCTTACCCTCGAGCATGCATATGCACTTCGTCCTTTTGCGAGTGCGTCATGCACACTTGCAAGGACTTGTTACTCCATTCATGCGTCTGCAGCTATCTCTGCTGTTGCTCCCTTGTTGCTTTGCTTTTCGTTCCATACCCCTTTCCGCTGTCACGAGATCCGTCATGTATTTTTTCTTTTTCTACCTACCTATCTGCCTTACCTATTTGTAGTTCAGTTCGTTTCTTCACTCATCTAGTTCCGCCCTATTCTGCGTCTTATCCTCTACTTCACCACTCCTGATCTCTTTGTTTCAATACTTCTTAATCGATCCGATTTTACTTCATGTTCGTTTGAGCCTCTGCGCCTTCAGTCTGATTAGCGACTCAGATCTGCCTGCTCGAGTCATTTCTGCGTCCGTAGAAGCTTCTCTCCTACTGATTTTTGCGATACTATTTTCGATTCGATGATCTATTACTGGCTCCTCTCTTTATCTTCCTGAGGGCTACTTCCATTCGATTGTTCATCCAAGAATCATCATTCTAGATCGTGCTTTCCAAGGCAATTTAAAATCGAATGTGACAGGGCTGACCTTATAAGACAACCGCACGTTGATACCCCCTCTCTTCATGTCGAACTGTCTTCCACACACGCTTCTTTATTCGTTCTTCTTTTCCTTACTCATGACCTACATTCGCAGAGATCCATGTGCTTACTTTTTTCCACTTTCACCTTCTTTGGAATTTTTACCAGTCACTTCTGCTTTCAATGCCCCTATTTGTTTCTGAATGATGTGGTTGTCTATTTCTATGTTTCGGAACATTCCTGGTGTATACTTGACTCCGTTGGGGTCCCACGTCTCTGGTCTTCCTCTATGGGCCGTTTTCACCATCTCTCTGCCAAATGCTGGCCCTGGCTCCATCTTCTTTTGCTTTGACAGTTCTATGACTTGCCGTACCACTTCGTCCCTAGCTTCTTTTTTCCACTCGTCGACATCCGGATGCTTTTTCCTAATGAAGTCCATGGCATACTTGTCAGAGCCATATCCTTGTTTCCCTTTTGGCTCAGCTACATCTTCAGGCACTACCTCGACTTTTCCATCCTTCGATCCAGCCGCTGTCGCCGGTGCTAGGACTTTGTCCGTGCTTAGCTGCACGGGGTCACTTGCATCATCTCGGATTTCTGTTCTCGCACGAGAAGCTACCGCTTTCGGCCTGGCTCTCCTGCCTGCATGAGGTTCGTGCTCGTCTTTTTCTAGCACACCTCTCCTCCGCAGGTTTACCTTCCGTAGTCGCTCCTTCCAATCCATCACGATTGCGTTTGAGCTTGCCAGGGGTCCATTTTATTGAATCAACCGTGCTTTATTCAGTTCAACCACGATGGAAAATCCTTCTTAATACTGCTTTTTGTTCCTTTATGTCTTTCAGGTTTTCATTGAAACTGTTTAAATATCCTAATTTTTGCGTGGAATAGTGACTCACACTGGATCCCTGTTGCCATTGATTTGTTCAAATGCGTGGTGGTGTGGAATACGTCACATAGAATTGATCTTTGATGATATGTTCTAGGCCGTCTTCATTTAACTACGGGACAAATGCAGCTACTGTGATCAAGGTATAGCTTTGCTAGTCTGTCTTTGTTGTCTTTCCTCCGCCACAGTATGCATCCCGTTTCGGGGTCCCTTCGTTATAGTGCAAAATCGTGACACGCACACCCCGATCATGGTCACACGAACAGCATTGCAATGCAAGTTGACACCTTTTAGTTCCATTCAACTCATTGGCTTTTTCTAGGGCTCAGAGAGAATATCAATTTCTTTTCATCGCTTACTCGTGTGCTCCTTCCTCATGCTTGATTTACCTTGGTAGGATCACTTTCATATGGTGTTCTCTCCTTTTGTTTTACTAAGGGTTTGTCAACCTTATACATCTACCAAGCCCCCTTGTGATGTTGCGCTCTCTGTTGTCCCTGCTTACTTCGAGTCGATTCGCCATTCTATTGTGCGTTCTGAACCTGCCTTCCATCAGAGTGTCATGCATGATATTCATGTCTGTCCCGGCTTGTCCATGCGCAGGCTCTCGCGTCCTTTCCCTAGGTGCTCTCCTCGCGATCAAGGAGCGATAGTCGCTCCTAGTCGCTCGAAGTATGCTCTGCTGTACCTGCCATGTGATAAAGGTGGTCCGAGGGGAAAATGTTGTGCTGGTCGTATCGTCCACGTACATGTCAACCCCTCGGCGGCGTTCCCTTGCACGTAATGTCACGAAGTGTTGACTTGCTCCACTCATCATTTTCTGCCAAAAATCCCGTGTCGTTATGCGGGCCTCTATCTCGCAGAATAAGTTGAAGAGTAAAATCCAAATTGCGCTACTGAGGTCATATACTCGACATTTTATGAAATTATCGACTGCCATTCCTTGAAACTCATGCCATACTGCCAGTACACCTTTTCGCGCCACCTTTACCCAGACGCGCGTCCACTCGTAAAGCGGTATTATACTTGTGCTGTGTCTTGCCCGCTTCGACTCATACAGATATTGGCTGCCACATTTCCACACGTACATCGCGCCAGTGAGCCGCTGTATAGCAGAGCGCTGCGATTGCATGTCTCTATTCCTACTCATCTGGGACACATTTTCCGTGTAATGCATTTTCATTCCAGTTGAATCCAGTTGATGTGCTGATTCGATTTGCTCCATTTTAATTTGTTTTTTTCTTTAGTGGTGCGAGCGCGACTTCATCTGATTTGCACTTTCACCAATTAACGTTAGGTTTGGCCTTTCTTCAAGAAGAAAGAGAATAGGCAATATCCTAGAAGAAATGGAAAATATCTTTTGGTTCTCTCTCACTCCTTTTTCCGATGTGCTCATTAACTTCTTCCTCACCTTTCATGCGCCTTACACCTTAGCCGTACTGCTACTTTTTCGCGCAGTCCTCAATGTGTCCGCTCCTGCCTCATAACTCCCCACGTTCTGCCCGTATGACTGTATTGCTACGCGCACTTGTTTCATGGTTAATTCGCTTCATTCGCGCTATGTTCTCAGCTTTTCTTATTTTTGTTGTCGACCTCATTTTTTCCGTGTTACTGAGATGTGCGAAGTTCTGAAATGCTTGTTTCATACGAGCGGGTATGCGGTGATGGCAAGTGGACAACCTGCGCAGACCAATAATTCAACTTATCTTGTTTTATTTTGCATCGACGTACTTTTCTTTCGTAATAATGTTCATGCTCTTATTCGTCAGCCTATGAGTTTTTTAATTTCTTGGAATGATACAAAGTGTCGCCCCTTGTGCCATCATGCTTCTCCTTGTGAGCTCATCCTCATCGATGTTTGCGCTTCTTCCGGTCCTTTTCGAGCTTTCTGAGCAGCTTTTTTGTCTTCTTGATTTGTTCTCTCTCGTCGCTACTGTTCGACCCTACTGAGCTGCTTGATTCGCTTTCCGATGTGTCTAACTTCGTGCTACGTTGCTTCTTGCCCTTTTTGCGCTTCCTTCCTTCGAAGTCGCTCTGGCTGGCTGAGCGATGTTGTTGCGTCAATGTCATGATGTTGCTCCGATGCGCCAGACTATTCATCTCAGAATATCCCGATAGGGCCATTGGGTGCGAGAATACGCTAGTTGACTGAGATGCCGCACCGTTCCATCCCAGGATGCTGGGAAAGTGCGATGATGTTGCAGGTGTCCTGAAGGTGTTGTAAAATTGTTGCTGTCCTGCTGATCCTGTGTTGAGGCTGAGTGCAGAAGAAGCGGACGTGGGACCTACGTTCCGCATATTGGCCGCGCTTGGCTGAAGATCCCAAAAGGGGGTGCTCATTGGAGGAAATGGTGCTACTTGATTGCGCAAGCTTCCATTCTCCAAGGCCAGCAGTTGTCGCGCATCTTCTATAGGCAGTTGCGGCGGTCGATCCTCATGCCTATCGTCCTCCATCTCTATGATCACTGGTCTGCCTGCATCCCTTTCTTCTAGCGCAGCAAGCTCGTACCTCAGCAGCCTCTTGGGGTCGTATTCCGGTGGTGGATGAAATAGATTGCTCAGTCCATAAGCTTCCTTCTCGAAGCACTGTGCGACTCGTCCATCCTTCCCCTTCCACTCTTTTCCTAGTAGTAGTCTGGGTGTGTTCACGCATACGTCGCTGAACGATGCCGGGCGCGCCTTGATCTGCGCCGTGGTGAATAGTCGTGCATCGTGTTCTACTTTTTTGATCACCTCTGTGATCATCGCCCCTACCAGTCCTTCCGCGTCGTTTTCCACGCGAAAGGTGTGCGGATTGAAGTGTTGCAGATGAATGGTATGAGTGGTCCTGCCGGGTCCTAATCTTACTCTGCATATTACTTTGATGTGATTGCCGACATTGAAATATGGAATTAATGCTTTCAGAGAGTTCCCGTGCGACAAGGTGTGGATCACTAACCAGAAGAAGTCGATAGGAAAGAAGTTCCATTTTCTCACGCTGAGCGGAGTGTCGAGGGCCTTATCTCCTCCAAAGAGCGCTGGTCTTGGCCTCACCCCGATAGCGGCTTCAGGGCCTCTTCTTGATGCTCTTCCAGGGATGGCATGCATACTACTCCCAACTGGTTGGACCATCATCGGCACGTCGATGAGCGAGAAATCCTCTTGAGCTCCTTGCTGCTCCATGCTCTGCTGCCCCTTGCCAGATAACGTTGAATTGAGCTCCGTACCTGCTGTCTGCTGAATACCCTCCATCTCTGGATTGATGCTAATGTTGGGAAACTGTACTACTTGCTCATTCTGCTCATCTTTTCGTGCATCGTCATCGTGTCCCAGAAGTCCTGGCGCCTCTATTTCTTGTTGCGCTGTCTCCATCTCACGTGTTTGCCTAGGTGCAACTGTACGAAAACGCGTCGTGCTACTACTACTCTTGTTGGGTTGAAATTCTTGCAGCTGCATGTCTGTACTATTCCTTGCTGGCTTCACATCGCAACTCGTTGTTTCTTTTGCTTGAAGGGCCCATACGCTCATAAAAAGGATACAAGATATTACTTAATCTACTAGTACATAATTAAATAGAAGCCACGCATCCACAACTACAAATACTGTACAGTTTTCCCAATAATTCTAAAATATATCAACCAGTAACATTGCGTCTTCTAATAGTTCACCTGTATTCTTTCTAAAAAAAATCCTGACTCTATTTCTCTAAATCACACCTACAAATTTTTCACTTTTATATACTTTCTTACCCGCCGCCACCTCCTCTTCTTTCCAAGTAAGTATAGAAAAGAAGCTACTTGTTCATCTACTAATCCTATTGCATCTTCGCTCAAGAAGATGCCTCTTCGCCCAAAGTCGAAGATGCCTCTACTCCGCCTATACTGTCGCCCTTACTCGAATCTTGGCCACTCCTTTGTCTTGTTAAAAATATTTAGAAGATGAGGCGCACAAGAACTGGTAGTTTCATCATCCAAAAGCAGAGAATAGAGAAGAGCTGAGTGCGGTAGTTGATGTTTTTGTACTTATATCTCAGGATCCCTGGTGTCCACTCATACATCGAGAAGCTCGACTAGGATCATGCTCATCATCATGTTCATGATATTGAAGAAGATGATGATCTTCAGTAGAACTACTAGAAGAATCTTCATGCTCATCTTCATATTCCTTGAGATGAAGATGTATCTATATGTTGAAACAAGTAGTACTCTCGCCTGGGTTGTCTTTGATCATGATTGACATATATCTTCATGATCACTGGAAGAAATTGATAACTAGAAGTCTAGTACGACGCACCTTAACGAGCAGTAGCGCGAAAGTGGCCGCGAAGATTACTGCGCTTTTGGGATCCCGACGTCGTTGTAGCCACGTCGTCCTGGTCGCGCATTAGAGCTAATCAAATGCACTGACAGTGACTTGCTTAAATGTATGAAGTAGATATGATAATCTTTATTTTTCCCAGGGCTACAATTCACTAGCGTCAACTTTTGTGTAGTTGAGGAGGTTCTCGTCAACTTCTTAGTGGCGTAAAAAATAGAAGACTAGAGGAAAACAGCTTATTTCTTTGAGGTTCTCCTCATCAACTTGTTGAACACAGTAGACTACTATATTTTCTGTTCCAAGTGAGCCCTCTGTGAGAAAGTCATATCATCCAGCTCGTGGCCGTGGAGGAGTGACTTTTATTACATACGGTCGACAAGATGAAGGCGAAGCCAATGGTCGTAGTCAACATTTCCAACCAATGAAGATGCACCAAGTCATGATATGCTTAAATGGATCTGATGGACGACAACTAGACTGAAGGGATATAAACATAATTCGAGGAACGAAGGTTGTCTGGCACTTTCTTGGCTGTCGAGACCTGGAGCTGTCTCGGGAGTTGGCCTAGTAAGCGGGGAAGCTGCGGGCGCAAGATGATTCGCGGCTTCGCTGTTCTCGAGGGTTGATTGTCCTCGTGGAGCGTCAACAAAAGACAACTGCTCCACGAAGCTACTCTTCGTCGCCATCCCCCAATCGTCGCTCAACTTCTTCAGCGCGTTTATCAACTTACCCAAATTTCTCACAGATTAGACCTCCGACTCTCGTCTTCGAATAATAAGCTGTGTCTGTGGGTGCGTAATTAATCAGGCACGGGTACCTCACCTACACATCTGAAGTGTTCTTTTGACAAGAACGGAAGACGATGCCCATCGAAGCGGGCCCATACAGGTGGTCTGCTTGCTCACGGCCCCCACGCCTAGGCTCTTTTTCCATATGTGGCCCAAGGCCCAAGGCTCAGGGCTACGGTACCCCTAGGGGGTACTTACCGTGCAGCCCCGGGCCCCTCCTGCAGGCTTCTGCCGGGGGTGGAAGGCCTCAAAAGGGCGCCAAGGGGCCGCCACCGCTCTCTTCCAGCTGCCTGGCTGCCCCCTACAGACCTCCGATGTAGGTGGGAGACTTCAAAAGGGGCCCAGGGGGCCGCCTCCGCTCCCTTCCAGGTGCCTGCCTGTGCCCTAAATGCGCCCGATCTGCTTCGCCGCGAGGGGCTGGCCTGGGCCCCCTGAGCTGTGCGGCCTGTACTCTCCAGGCCCTTGGTCATCGGCTTGCTAGCTCTTGAGACCGTGGCCGCCTTCGGCGGCCACTTACCACGGAGGCCTCCAGCCATCGAGGGCCAGCAGAGACCAGGAGGTCCCTGAAGAACCTGAAGAGAGGCGCAAGGGGACGCCCACGCCCAGTTTTGACGCCTTCCACCACTAGAATCCGCGAAAATCAGCGCGGAAAAGAGCGCGCGAGCGCCACCGCAGACCACACCACAGGGGGGGCCGTGCAGCCCTAAAACATATGTAGTCACTTTTTATACTTATGCGCATATTTATACTAACTAATACATTCCACGGCACTCCCCTGGCGGGGTAAGTCAGTGGGGCCGCATAAAGGGGCGGCCCCGAGGAACCTCATGGCAGCCGCATCCATATGAGGAGCGTGACGCGGGGGCGGGCATTAGCGTGGCAGGTGATCATGGCGTAACGCGCTGAGGAGCGTGACGCGCGAAGGTAAGAGCAGGAGCCTGATTCCTGAAGGGGGAAGCCCGTTGTACTTATCATATTAGCCACATGCCCATGCGGCCGCTGGGTGGCAAATGGTCGCTATCCGAAACTACCCGCCTAGGAGCTGCCTTAGCTCTTCTATCAGCAAACGATGGCCCACTCATGTTGGTCTAGGCGTCCTCAGCCTGAAACCGTAGCCCCTGTTGCGCTCGTTAAACAGGCTGCGCGCTCTAGTCGATTTGCAGCATTGTTCGGGACCTGGATCTACGTGAGAATCTGTCTCGATAATTGCAACGACCATGACGCCGCGCGAGTGGATCGCCCCTTACCTTAGTGGCTGGAGCTGTCGAAACACGGCGCCCCTTTGCACGTTTGGCGCCGTATCCCACTCACCAAGGCCATAACCAGTCACAGACCTCACGGCGCGCCTCGCGCTCCTTTCGGGTGTATCCAACACCACGCAACAGAGCAGCAGACGAAGAAAAACAAACACAAAGGAAAAAGGGCGCGGCTCCTAGTAGCCCTTCTAGTAGGAAAATTGGGAGAAATGAAATCGCTTGTACTAGTACAATTGGAGAAGCAATCCATCGTAATGACCATGATTGCAAGTCAGCGCGTGAGGCAACAGTCCATCTTTGAGGAAGGTCGCGATCGCCTTGGTCCTTTCCTCGTCTTCTCCGTTCGCTTTCGCTTCCGGAAGAACTACAGCATCAGATTAGTATTAGAGGTAGCCGGCGCAGGCAGCGCTTCTTCATGATTTTCACATGGGGGACAAAAATAAAATTGCACCAAGATGAACGAGTTCCACCACTTCCGGCAGCCCTCAGGGTCAAGGCGACGATCTGCATTTTCTAAGAGATATTATTGTACTGATTAGGAACCATAAAGGGCACGACTCAAGACCTGCTCTATCAGCTGTTTAGCAGGATCCGCATTTTTCCTACATGCGCTAAGCTCACTTGACCACTTTTCCAAATCGCCAGTTTCAAAATTCGAGGGCAGCGCGCCCGTTAGCGCTTCGTAGACGGCTCCGACGACAGCACTTGGACCTGGAGCTCGAGGACGTTAGAACTTTCATTGCTGTAGTAGACTTCACGTAACAAAAAAGAATAATCATAAAAAGTGCACTACCTAGTAAAAAACTCTAATCTTCCGTCTAACCCTAAGTCTACCTCTAAAAATCAAAAAATAAATAAATAAAGCACGGATTATTGAGTTTACAACAGACGAGCAACTTGATGTAAAGATCAAACATTCATAAGAGCCGTTCCCGTCATTCTTGAAAAAATTATTCAGCATTTCAAGAATCACGACGCCGACGGACCATATGTCGGACTGCTTGTACATCACCTTTTTTTCGGAACGCAACCAGGAGCCACCACGAGGGAACAGCGCGACTGCCGCTGGATCAATATACTCTAACTCTGACGCGCTGCGAGCGTTTCCCCGGACGACGTAGTCGGTCAAGTACGTCTCCTGGACCTTGTAGTAGCTTGCATCGGAGTCCTTGTAGACCTTCGGGTTGCAGTTGCCGTTCTTTTGTCTCGTTAGTGCAAAAAATCTGCCCCCAGGACACTTGGTGCCGACAAAGCCCTGCACTGAAACCCCATAGCGCTTGCGGCGTGCTCCTTCCGCAGCGTCATCCATTAGGGAGCCGAGTACGACCTCAGTCTTAACGCTGCCGTCGACCGCGTCCTCGTGGTGGACAAGAAAAGTCTTTGGATGGATCTTTCTATGTACGTAGCCCATAACCTCGTGATAGTAGTGCACTGATTCTGCGGCACGTTTCAGCGCGTCGAAAACGTTTACTGCTTTGCTCTGTGATTTTATCCAATCTTTAAGATTCGTCTCATATTTACTTTTTAGAGGTAGCAAAGGTCATACTTTCTAGGAAGATATGGAGAGTCAAAGAGAGCGAGACGCGGAACAGCACGAGGAAACTACGCACCTGCACTCTGATTCTGCGACAGTGCCCTGCTGAACTGTGACGAGGGTGTCTGACTGACCTACTGCTTCGCTATATTTGACTCGCCATCAGCTAAGAAAAGGGTGGGGATCATTCTACTTCTAGACACACTTGCCACCTACGCAAGGGCCTTGTGAATGGTGCTGGAGCGACCGGAGTACAGTGACAAAGGCTACAGTCCTTAATTTTTGCACGACGACAAGACGCAACCAAGGCTTACTAAAAGTAAAAGTATGAAGGTGGTCTGTTGCTTCTTTGCTTTCCAAGTATCCACGCAGCCAGACTGCTGGCTTCGTCGAATACATTGTCTCCTTCGCCTTCTCGTTTCCTACAGCTGCCGCCTCGGCTAGCTTGGCGAAGCTCTGAGCTTCCCAAAGACGCACCTTTAGGTCGGCACTTTGCGCCACTGTGAGTGTGACATGGTGGTACAGGTTGCGGAGGTCGTTGTAAAGTCCCTCCATCAGATCTCCCAAAAGCCTAATGTCTTTATCGCAGTCGGAATCAAATCCTTTGTCAGACCACCGACAGATTTCGTCCTTAAAAAGAGACCCGTGTATTGGACATTTAAGCTTTAGCTTATCCAGCAGCTCAATCCGAGGAAAGAAAGGCAGGGCCCACTGACGAGCAACCCATTTCACCTCCCCTCCATCTCGTCTCAACACGTCCGGCTCCCACCGCTGCACATCACCCATGCTATACGTGGTCATCTCCAGCGTGCGCCTGGGCGTGTTTTCATTTGAGAAAAATGAAGAATATAATGGCAAGGCCGGTTGTAAAAAATGATATTCAACATGTTGACATTTCGCCACCCACTCCCATGGGCTTGCCCACTTGCATATGATAGCTTTCCCCACTGGCTGCGCCGTTGCTCTGTCGGTTGCTTTGCAAGTGGGCCTCTCCCCTCGTTTGCCGAAAATTACAACGGCTGAAGAATATACAGACAACAGAACAGAAATAACAAAAAAGCACAACGAAACACAAAGCAACTACTAAGCAAGGCAAAAACCCAGCCTCCGATAATGCGATGGGGACAGCTCAAGAAGTGAAGGACAGCACACCCGCAGGCACCCGCCGCAGCACAACAACACCAGCCACGACACACGAGACTGAGCCAGACCACCAACACCACCAAAGCACGAGCCAGAGAAGAACCCAAGAAGCCGACCAACTTACCACAGCACTCGACCAGAACACCACGGCGCCAGAACATGCCGAGCGAACCAGCCCACCAGAGCAACAACGCACTAGCCCACCAGAGCACCCACTCACCAGAGCGCCGGTCTACCAGAGTGAGCACCCGACCACCAGTTCACCAAGGCACACCGACCGGCCCAGTTACCAGCGCGCCAACCCACCACAGCACCAGCCCACGAGACCACCCGCTCACCAGCTAGCCACCCAGAGCGCCAGTCCTGTTCACAAGAGCACCATCCCACGAGAGCATCAGCGCGCCAAACCTCAAGCGCCAGCTCATCAGAGCACCCGCCCACCAGAGGAGCGCCCGCTAGGTAGCCTGTGCACCAGCTCGCCCGCTCACCTGCGTCTCCCTCTCCTTTGAAAATCTCAATTGCGGCCGTCCTTCTTGGTTTCCCTCATAAATTGAGGGGCGCGCGCCCGCCCATCAGAGCACCAGACCCGCCCACCACCGCACCCGACAAGCCCACCAGAGAGAGTGCCAGCGCATGAGAGCACCAACTCCTCACAACCGCACCAGCTCACCAGCGCACCCGCCCCCCAGAGCACCAAGTCGCCAGAGATTGCGCCCCGCTCAGTCTTCAATATAGGAAATTACCAAGGAACAGGAGGCTGCAAGAGAAAGCTTATATATGAAGGAGACGCAACATGCGCGAATAAAGCATCCTGGTATCTGCCTGGCCTCCTCCCGACCCACTCAATCCGTGCCCCCGTCATTTAGCGGCGGTTTTGAAAGTGTCAGGGCGATCTGAATACGCGACCAAGATCCACGAAACTTATCCAAATCAACCATGCGGCCAAGCTTCACAAGCTGAGGAGACCCGGGTGTCCCTTCCAACACGGTGACGCCCCCACGGTGTAGAATGCCAGGCGGCTGGGGTCTGCACGCCTATCATCATCCGATAATGGCCATACTTCGCATGGGTTCCTTATCCGTTCGAAGTGATCGAGTGCTAGCTAGCTCGCAGCCGCAACATATGAAGCAAGCAGACAAGGCGACAGAAACAGTTGCACAGGGTGAAGGTCCCACGAATCAAAGACAGCTCCACGCCGATTAGGGTTTTACCCTTGCGACGATGGTGCCCCATAAAGCATTCACATGCCTACATTCCCGCAAACTCCACAGCGTGACGCTGGCAGCTTATGGCGAACGCCTTGAGCATACCAAACCCGAAGAGGGCCAGCTTTAATCGCCAGACGCCTACTCCAGGTCCGTGGTGTGTGTGCCCCATCATACAGGGAGCCTTTCCAGGGATTTTGTGAAGGAGACTGAAGGAGGAGATCTGTGCACGAAAGCATCAACAAACTCGCTTCGCCCTGGCGCTCTCAATCCGCGCCCCCCAATATAATAAATATGGAGGAGCTTTTTCGAGAGATTTCCAAAGGACACTTTGAAAAGAGGTTTTCAAAGGCAAAGCACTTACACAAATAAGTAGTGGGAATGTTGTAAGTGAAAGAAGTAAACCAGCGGTCGAGGTGGGGTGGGTTCGTCGTGGCCACTTTTTAGGTAAGAAGTGCTGACTGCTAACTTGTCACTACTTCGCATGTGGATATCACCTGAACAGCGGGAGCGGTTATTCGAATAAGCCCTATTTTAGATAAGTAAGTACAAACTGTAAATGACGCGCACGCAGATGCTGAGCGACCACTTTGAGTAAAATCTATTCAGGCTCTCTCAGTAGAATCATAGAAAACAAATGAGTACGCATCATTGTCCGCTCCTACCAAAGCCAACTCTTTCTCGTCACTTATGCTGAGGGAATTGGAACCGGCTTCCTCGTCCTTAGCGGCCTGTAGAGGCCCAGAAAGTCGCTCTTCTCGACGCCGGTCCGGAGCTCCTACTAAAGCCAACTCTTTCTCGTCACTTATGCTGAGGGAATTGGAACCGGCTTCCTCGTCCTTAGCGGCCTGTAGCAGCCCAGAAAGTCGCTCTTCTACTAGACGGTGAGGTATAATAGAAGCTTCTGTGTTAAGCTTCACCCAGATATCTTGCCAATCGAAAAATTTAAGCGTGACATCTTCAACGCCTCGACGCTCAACGACGAAAGTATGTCCAAGGATAGAGTATGGCTCTTCAACAGAGGCGTCTACCCATATCCATCCTGTTTTCCACGTGTCCACGCCGGTCGCGCAGTCCTTCGGCAGGGGCAGGGGATGCGCTTTCGCTTTATCCTCAAGAATCTCCTTGTTTCTCAGGCCTGTCAGCTCTTGTAGCGCTACCTCCTCCCTTACGACGGTTTTAGGTGTTTGTTCTCCTTCTCTTGCGCCGATGCCCACGTTCGTCGCTATCCCGTAAGATACGAGAAGACCAAGCATCAACAAAGCCATGCCCACGACATCCGTGAATGAACGCGAATTAGAGCTCAGGGCCACTTCGTCTATACTTGATTGAACATACAGCTACATATACATTCATATACATAGTATTGTTGTTCGTATTCTAAGCTCATCTTCTCCCTCTCTCATAATTCACAAAAGGAATGGAGCAGACTGGCTGTGTTGAACAAGGAAAATTTAGTATAGGTATAGTATGTGTGAGCCTTAGAGCTGGAACGTGGCTGCATTGGAGAAGCGCTGAACTTTGTCACATTTTTTCCTCGTTTTCCGCACGACTTGCGCCAAAAGTTATTAGAAGAAGCGCCATGAAGACAATACAATGGAAGAGAAAGAGTCGAGGCGATGACGTCAAAAATCTTTATCAACAAGCTACTTATATGACGATAATCAACGTTAAATTAGAACTTATTATCAACAGTTTATCCTGGAAGTGTTGACCCTGCTTTAGATATACAACAAGAGCTATCGTTTGATCTGTCATTTTCATGAAGATGAATAGCCATCATGAGGATCATAACCTTCACCTTGGGAGTGGCCACTCTCTGCAACGAAGCGGACGACGCAACTGAGCTCGTGAACATGGTCTCGATCTTCGACCTTACTTTCTGCATCTGCATCTGCACGACTTCCACGTAGTTTCTTTTAATACTTCTAGAGCTAGTTCTTGCACTACAAAGAATACTACTATAAGGCTGCCAGCACCACCGCAGTCGGCGCTCCGTCGGTAGTTTCATCGCAAGTAGATGAAAAATGTTTCTCGTCGAGATGAACAAGACCTGTTGTACTAGAGGTAGACGGCGTTCCTCTGCCGCGCCAACACCTTCTACTAGCAGTTCTTGCTGTTGTTCACCTTCACGGTTATGCTTTCTCTTGGTAGGACCTGGAAATGCTCCCCGCAAGCTGGCCTGGAGAAATAGAGATGACAGATGAGACATCATCTTCTTCTTGCTGGAAGAAGATGGAGGCGAAGAAGATCCACAGCATTCGTCTTGAACAAGATCTTTTTTCCTGCCATCTTCTTGCGGATCTTTTTTGTTCCCGTCCTGCTTGTTCTTGTAGTTATTTTTGCTTCCAGAAGGTTGCCGCTTCACCTTCTGCGATCTGTTCTTCAAGTCGCTACCATCTCTCGCGTGGCGTTTTTTCGGCTTTTCACGTGCCATCGTAGTAAAGCAAGCAGTTGCAATTGACGTGGTAGACGCAGTAGACGACGTAGTAGAAGCGGTTGACGTAGTAGAAGTAATTCTTGTAGCTGTAGAAGCAGGAGTTGTAGGAGGCGTGACCTCCTCCTCATTGATTGTAGTTTTGCCAGCTCCAGTTTCAGTATGAATCATCTCTGCGCTGTCGTCTGAAGCGAGGCAGGCGAACATATTCTTCATCTTGTGGGGATACAAGAACTCGTATGTAGTTGTTCTCGTACTTATTTTTCCGCCATCCCGGAGGATACTTCTACTAGTATGAGCAGGCCTGGCGCTGGTGTTGTTCCGAAAGAGATGGGACCGGCTCGGCAAATAGGTTACATCCGATGAATTTTATGAAAGTACGTCGCGGGACCGGGCTACGAGGTGAAGACTCATCAAACTTGATAACTAAACTAGAGAGAAAGACGAGGCAAGCACGCTAAGGTTTAATCTACTTCTCCATCACGACTCACAGACACAGATCATGCCAACATGGTGACGCGTCTATTAACAAGTAGAGAAGATAGATGGACAAGATACACGGAAACTGCTCAGGAGACAGAAAAGCCCTGCTCACTTCATACGAAACATCCGTGGTCAAGCAGCACCACAATCAATATAATAAAAGTGTGAATAATCATTTTTCTGATCTGTATCTCGATCTCCTAGAGCATGCAACAAATTATCCCGAGGGAATTCAAGTTATGTCATATTGTTGCTGTTCTATTTGGTGTCATCGGATATGATTATGATTTTTATTGCCAAAAGAAAAGCTCTCTGCTATTGGTATTCTTGTATAGACTATCGAAGCTCGTCTAGACTATCGAAGTTCTGACTCTGTCAACATGATCTTGATGAACGCGAATAGTATAAAAGTGAGTATCTTCTTCTTCGTCATAAAGTAGGCAAGGAGCGAGTGGCCTCCGGTTGTGGCCAGAAGTTTGCGAGTCGCTCATGCGGCGTAAAAGTGGCGCAAATTTTTTCCAGGATTTCTTCACTAGTGTCCGTGGCCTGTTCCTCCTGCTGCTTGAATTCAATATTCTGTACTTCTAGCTTGTTCTCAGCAGCAGCTGCGCAGAAAGCGTGAGCATCATGATCTGGTGCTGCATTCGTGTTGATCTGAAGGGCGGCAGCGGTGTAAGGACCACGACGCGCATCATCATGTCCTTGGTCTGCAGTATACCGCTCAGCACTGTTGTTGTCTTTTTCCTGTTCTTCAGAATTGTTTCCACCATCTTCACGAACTTCTTGCTCTTGTTCTTGTGTAGTTGTATCGTGAGGAGCTGGCGCTTCATGTGCAGTACTGCTGGGAAGATGATGATCGGCGACAGGACTTTCCCCATCGACATCCAGGAGGCCGTTGGCTTGCAGCTGCAGTAGTTTATCTTCCCTGAAGACGTAGATGTAGTACTAGAGATTCGCGCAAGTGCAACTGCTAGAACGTTGTAAGTGCAGTAGAAAGATGGCTCTGAACTACAAGAACGAGCAAGAAGTAGTATGACTACTTATGATGAATCAGAGAACCAACATAGCTGAAACAGTAACCTTTATGCGACATCTACTTACTTAGTCACTAGGTGGGTCGTGGAAAGCAATAGTACCGTTCGGAGACGGAGGACGAGCTGCTCTCGATCTCGGTCTGTTCGTCAAGTGATTTCTCTTCAGCTGGTTCTACTCGTGTCCCAGCAGCGTCGCTCGCTTTAGTCACCACATCCATGGCCATACCATCTTTCGGCGTTTTTTCTTGTGTAAGGATCGCAGTACTACAACGGGGCGCCAGCAGTAAATCCCTGTAAAGTTGTAGATGAGATGATGTAGAGCTGATGTTGGGGAGGAGGTATTGATATTTTTAGCTTAAAGTATGGAGATGAGTAGACTTTAACTGGTAATGCATAGTCGTACTGCAGCGACAAGAACTTCAAGACTGTAAGAGTAGGACTTGCTTGTTTAGACCACTACTCTACTATAGGAAATCGTAGTGAACAAGAAGAGCGACAAGAACTGATTGGAGTCCAAAAACAGTCAGTAATAGAGTAGATTGTAGTTTTGTTTCACTGAGTGTGATACTATGTTGAAATCTTGAAGAAAAGCCTACATTTGCAGAAGTTGTACCTTGTTAACAAAGTGTTCTTGAATGGCTTACAATACAGTTCATTCTTGGATGTCTTTTTGTTCATAAAATTCTTGAAAGACTACTAAAAAAACACTTGTAGTTGCATACCTTGCTCCGTCAGCGATGCAGCTCCGCAACAGTGTCCGACCACTATCGAAGAGCGTCGAGTCGCGGTGGCTGGTGATAGTAGGGGTTGTAGTATGGACTGCTTGTAGACAAGATGGCGACGGGGAGAAACGATCCTGGTGTGGCGTCGACACTAACTGCAGGTCAGACATCGATGGCAAACAATACGGCATCGAGAGCTTGCGCTGCAGCAGCGACATTGGCGTCGGCGCTTGTTCTGCTTGAGAGAGACACACGGTGAAATCCTGCAAAGGCGAAGTGAAGAATGATGTTTGGAATCTTGGCTGCGGAAGACCTGCGAAATCCTGCAAAGGCGAAGTGAAGAATGATGTTTGGAATCTTTGCTGCGGAAGATGTAGAGCATCACGATGACTGTGCTGCAAAAACATAAGCGCTGGTTCTGGCGTTGACCCTTGTACAACTAGATCAGGCAGCGAAAGTGCTGGCATTGACCCTTGCAAAGGACTGGAGGCGTGCTGCTGGCGCTGCTGCAGCGGCGCCACAGGTGGGGGCGGGATACAAGGTGGCTGCAGCTGTTCTGCACTATGCTGGAACTGGTGGTCATGGGCTGACGCCGGAAGCGACACTGGCAGCAACCCCTCTGTCCGAAGAAGAGGAGGAAGCGTAGGCGGAAGACTCGGCGCCAATGTTGTGGTCTGAACAGAAGATGACGAAGTGGTCCGCTGAAGAACTACAGAAGACGTTGAAGAGGCCGCGACGGCCGATGTTGTGGTCATTGTCGGCGCCAGATTCGGTAGAGAGTAAGGTGGAGCATGGAAATCTTGTTGCCAGAAAGGGCAGCTGCCAGAGTGCGCATTCTCATCATTGTTGGCCGCCACGAGACCAACATTAGTGGCCGACGTTCGAGGCTCCTCATTGTTGTGCCACGTGCTGGGCGTAACATCCCCGCCGCGGCTGAAGATCATGTCTTGGTTATAGTAGGGGTAGGCCACCATCTTGCTGTCCTTGGACTACAAGAAGCACTCCTTGCAGCAATGTTCGTCCCGGCAGCAAAGTTCCTTGTCGTGGTTGTGCTTGTGGCGATGATGTTGCGCTTCCTCGAAGATAGGGACGAGCTTGTTGTAGCGATAGTAGTTATAAAAAAGATGTTGCAAAGTTGAAAATCGTGATTGAAATGCAGCGTTTTATGTTCACCAGAACCAGAGGTAGAAGAAAAAAATCTTGATAAATAATTCAATCATGTAGTGCGTGTAATAAATTGTAACTCATGAAAGGAAAATGCTTGATGTCACACAGCCATAATAATATAATAATATTTGTACGTCATGAATATTAAGTGTTGTAGTAACTGTTCGTTGTACAGATCTAAGTATATGCAGATGATTTTGTTGCTCTGATTTTTACTATGTAATACTTGAATGTAGTCCTTGCTAGCAGATCCAGACGCATAGAATAGTTATAATGAAATAGTTAGATTCACATTAAGATCATTGCAGTCATGGAGGAAGAAGAGAAAACAAATTTATAATATAATCGGCAATCATGTTACAATGAATGCCTTGCCAAGAGATACTGAGTGAGTAAAACTCAATAAATATGATCTATAAATTTTGAAAACGGATAATTTATTTCGATGGATCTACAAAGGATATTGTCAACGATGAAAAAGAAGACTCGAGTACTGTAACTCGTCACGTCGAAGTTCTTGCTACTAACTACTTCTTACAACAACTTCCTAATAATGATTTGGGACGGGAAGGATTCTGCAAATCCAAGTTGAGTTCCAGACTGAGCCTGCAAAAAATGTGAAGGATGAAGGTGAAGGTGGTCCTCGTGTCAGGATGTACTAAGTCATGTTGAAAGGTCCTCTATCACTATCTTGTTTGGAGGTATCAACAAAATCATGTAGAAAATGCGAGACAAGATATGAAAACGACGACACTAATGAATGTGAAGTGAAGAATGCGAGTAGGTGTAGTATACGAACGAGGTGATGAACCGACAAATTGAGTTGTCACATCAATGCTTCCTATGAAATTCTACGAGTTCTAGAATGAGTTCTCAGTTGTAAGTTCATCTCTCACTCTCCAGCCGATGTATTCTAAATAAGACAGAAACCTCAATCTTCTGGACGAAGACTCTCAAAAAGTACTTAGTAGTGCTTGGTGCATAAGTACACAGAAATGTTCGTGCGAACCGATTGTGTTTTCTCAAGAAATGAACACATTCTTTTGTAATTGCATGTAACAACAACTATGTCTGAGAAACCACGAGCGGAACTTAGAAGGCCTTGCTTCCAAGATCATGATCAGAAGTGTCCTCTTGCGTATAACTGCTCAACATTGTCATCTTGTACTTGTTTTAGTTCACCTTTTCACCGTACATGATGACTGCACTCAAGCAAAACGACCAGCAAATTGTTGGCCAATGCTACCAGCAAATTGCTGATCTTGTTCTTCCTCATCGTCTCCAACTCGTTCAACCTACGACAACTCGTTCAACGTTACCTACGACAACTCGTTCAAGTCGATTTTCTACAACTACCAGCGACAACATTAACAACAACATCTTCACCCTTTGCTCTGCTGAGAAGTCCTCCACCAAGTACGATTTTTTCTGATTAATTGCCTCTGCGAGTTGATTCATCGCCATCAATGATCCCTAGTATTGATGGGCGGGCACAACGAACGAAGTGCTCTTAAAAAATACTAATTCCCTTCGTCCTGGTATTCATCCGCTCTTAAAAGATAGAACTACGTGTACGACTACGTCGCCTCTCCCTAAAAATGTGTCAAGTCGAAGTGCGACTTCTAGTTCAAGGTAAGGATATATAAAGATATTGACGAGGAAAATGCAAATGCTGCAGCGAGGAGCGCCGAAAATAACAGCTCCTACGCTTCATCGTGGTACATCAACGTGAGAGTAGGCATCAACAAAGGAGCAGCTTGTTCGGCCCAGAATGCACGATCGCTTGTAGCTTAGGTTAGTAGGCTCTGGTCTGCTATTAATAAAGAGACTGAATGTACTATATATAAATTTGTGATCGACGTCATTCTTTCCCAACCTTGTAGAGCCAGTCGCTATTGCCTTTCTCAGCGTTGGCTGCTTTTTCTTTCTCCGTCCTCGTCCAGAAGGCGTCTTGTTGCTTGTTAAACATCTCATTCCAATTGTACAGACTTTCGTCTTTTTCCAAATGGCTTCGGATTTTTGCGTTATATTTCTCGATGAATTCCCATTCTGCTTCTGCTTTGGCACGCTCTAGCCTCCGACAAAACTCCCCTCCTCTCATTCGCATCTTTCATTAGAGTGAGAAGATCAATCCAATTTTTACCAGCAACACGACTACTAGTACTATTCTTCGTCTATTGCAGATCATCATGAAGAACATTTTTATTTTCTTGTTCTTTATCGACGGTCTAGTACAACGCTGTTGAATCCCAAAAAAATGGTTCTACTTGCCTTAGTTTAGCTGCTGTCGTTTTTCCGCCTCGGTTGGTCTGGTTCCCATCTTCTGCTCGATACCGAAAAGGGCGACGTTAGAAGAAAAAAGAGAGAAGCAGAACATCACACTCTTATCCAGGCCATACCTTCCGCTCATGATAATCTTGCCTCCCATCGTGGCTCAAGAGGTGGAGGGGACCAAAAGGGAACAGCATGATTAGTATGAGTAGTACTAGTTCTTGTAGTATTCTGTTGGCCAAATACAATAACCAAGTAGAAGAAACAGAAAGATACTATTTCTAAATCTAGTTATAGAAAAGGAGTTGTAGTACTTTTATTGTACATTTCTTGTTCTAGGAGAGCATAATTTTGACCCCAAACTCGGTGATTTTGCCTCCCATCGTGGCTCGCCCTTTGACCTCGATCCAATACGTTTTTACCTTGATTAGAGCAGCTGGAGGATTGAACTCAGTTGTTGTACTAGAGAGTTGCTGCTCAACAGACCGGCTATAACAGCGCGGCTCACCAGACAGATTACCCTGATGATGATCTTCATCTAACGTTGTGGACATAAACTAGTACGTAAGCATCTAGATGATCCACGCACCACCAGTTGCACGTAAGTATAAAGATCGCACTAGTACTTAAGTATCTAGATCATTACATCGGGACGAGCAGGTGGCTCACATGATCTACATCTACTCACAGGTTGACGCTTTGCATAACTTCGGTTGCATTTTTTTCAAACCCGCATGAAAATCTTCTGGATCAAAGCCGTCTTCGTCTTTGCCCCACTTCTTTTGTATAGCGTCTAATAGTGCGGGTTCCGTAAACCATAAAACGTCTTCGAAATCTGGACATTGTTGTTGAGATACCATCACAATTCTGCAATAGCAATCTTCGTAGTAATATCACCACTAGTAAGTGCCATCATAATGTTGCATAAACTGTATCACAACTAGTAGTAGTACCATCATAATCCTGCAACTGTATCGCCTTATTTTGGATTTCGATTTCAGTGCCGTACATTTTAGCCGCATAGAGCACTCTCGCCACAAAGGTAGCGCCAGATATCAATTCTTCATTGGGCTGTTGATGTTGAAATAGAAGATTAAGATTTTTTGTTGTAGTTCAGAACTTAAAGTTGTCATTCACCTAGTCTTACCTCTCGTTTCCTAGTTAGTATCGAAAACACAAAAAGAAAACCAATATCTTCTTACCGTCACTACATCCTTGTATCTAAATAGAAGTTGTACCCTGAAAAATTGTGCCGTTCCCCATTGATTACAGCTATCGTAGGAGACACCAGCCTGTCTGTTGCTCATGACCGTAGGAAAACTATATTTTTCCCAAAGACAAGTGTTATCGCAGACCTGATGAGGTAGATGTTCTTGTTGCGGTCGTATTTCGAGCAGATGTTGAAGACACCGACTTCTACTTCATCAAGACTTGAGATCATAATCACAGTAGACAGATAGAGATACTCAACAGGTTTCTTACGAACCTACTTAAGAAGATACCACCCGCCAACAGCCATCCCTTGTGAGTTCGCCTTTTGTTTTTGATAGTGCCGTTGTTACTCTTTCGAGCATTAGAGTGCGTCGTGCTGGCCTAACGCTCTCCACCTACTCCTAGTAAGTTAGGCTAGACAACCAATCCTAATAATCTCCATAAGATTTAGAACAGCCTTTATCCGAAAAATGATCCTCATAACAGCCGTTATCCTAATGATCCTCATAACAGCCATTCCGGATAGAAATGCTCGCTCAAGGTTTTCATCCGCTCAACCACCTCAGAAGGAGGTAGGGATCCTCCTTGAAGCGCTGCCGCTGCCTCCTCCTCATCGTCACTCTTTGACTGTTCTTCTGGCGTGCTCATGAAAAGGGTTCTCCTGGTGCGCGTGGGCGGGCGAAGGCCTTTACAAATACTGTTACTGCTGTACAACAAGCATAATACAACTGCTACAACAAGCCTCAAGTACAACTCCAGTACGGCGTCTAAAAAAATACAACTTTAATATCTAGTACAACGAAATCTCCAACAACCACTACACCTCATCCTCTTCAACATCATCTAGTACAAGCTCTAGTAGTGTAACGAGCCCTAAGTTTCGGTGGCTCGACTCCAGTATAGAGTGCTTCTAATCCGGTCCGTGTTAGTAAGCCTCGAGGACAAACGTTAAAGTCCTTCTGTGGGCCTACTATGATTTCTTCCTCCTCCACTTTCTTTGAACTGCTGCTGGATGCGGATTCTTTGCCCTCACGTTAGAAGAAGACAGGAGGACGAGTCGTGGACCTTACAGAGACAGGTGGACCTTATAGAGACAGTAATGCCGGAGCTCGGACAACTATCTACTATTTCAGTTCTTATGTAGCCAGGTATAATGAGGATAGGATAGGATAGGATAGGATAGGAGGTGGTTCGCCGTCCACAGTGTGACCTGCATCATCGGGCGAACATTTGCAGCCACAGAAAGACCACCAACTTTCATGAGGACGAGGAGAGGGAGATCCATTAAGAAATATTTACTTTCATAACTTCCTTTCCCAGCCAGTATGCCAATTAAAGCACCAGGTGTACTTTTGGCTCCAAGCTCATCCTCCTCGTCACTGCTTTCGGCAAGTTTCACCATGGTTGTGTAGTTCGAGGAAAGACGCTTTTATGTTGATGGTGCTTGTTCTTGGTACTTTTTTGATGTGTTAGAGTTAGTAGAAAGACTAAGACCTACTTGTGAAGATTTAGATTAGCATACCTGTACTCCATTATGAATGATTTCAAAAAGTCTAATTTCTCTAAAATTCCGATGGCTTTCTGATTCTTGCTGAGCAGAAAGAAAAAATCACCACTACGAGCGAGCAATTTATGCTATTGATGCGTTTTCAAAAAATAATAACTAAATCCTAAAAAAATTTTCGTTTCAAGAATTCCAAACTTGAAAACTCTTTGAACTATTCATTATCATCACACCTATCTCTAGGAAATTATAGAATCTGATGAAAAACGAAGATTTTTCCTTATGAGAGTAGCGCACAATAGCCTAATCAAAATTAAATCTTCGAAGTCAACAACTTTCATCATGGCAAATTATCTCATCGTCAGGAATTTAAATTTGAAAAAAGTAGATAAAATCAAATTTTTTTGGATATTGAAGATCTGAACTTCAAATTTCAATTTCAGTTTTCTACCAATTTTTGCACTAGATACACTTAAGTAAGCAATATTTTATTTTACATCGTAGCGATAGAATACTCTCTATAGAGAAATTGCTTTAATTTTCGAAGATGTGTCACAAAATACTTTAATACTTCTCGAAATTGATAGCAGTGGATACAACAACATGACAGGACACTCCAAAGATAAGAGAAAAGTCAATGATGGGTGGACAAGAAATGATGGGTGGTCCGGGAGTGGTCGGGTAGCTCTCATATTTTGGGCTCTCTCGAAATCTGAAAACCGTCGGCTCCTCTCTCACTGGGTCGTGTAGGTGTGTGGCTCACCCTCAAGATCCACTCAGCATCCGATCAGGAGGACCTGGACATAGAGAAGTAGTAGATAATGATTCCTCACATCTTGTTACTGCTCGCATGTAGAGATTCAGATTGTAGACCTGCGTCTTACCCTGACTCTATTGTCCTTCCAAGGACCGGAGGAGGAGGCGGACATTGTTATGATTTTCATCGCACTATGGCCCAATAAAGCATGCTGACGTACAGGTGGACATGGGGCTTTTTTAATTGATGTACTCGCGGTCTCTTCAATGAGGGTGTGAGTGAATCATTTTTGTGGTCCTAAAACAATCAAGTCTGTTGCTCTTTTGCTGTCTCCGATGGCCATGGTTCTTTCAACAGCACACTTATGTCGTTCGAGCTTTTATTCTTCATATTTGAGGCGATATTTGATGTATCTATTTTGCTCGGCAAGTAGAATACAGAAGACTCTGCTGTTGGAACCTCAATTCTAGCGTCATGGGCACCATCCAAGGGCTGCAGCAACTGTGTACACAGACGTCGAGGTTGTAGCACGATATTGGTCACATTCGGCGCTGCCCGACCATTCCCAAAGATCTGCGAGTCAGTTGCCGCTCCGCTTCCAGCTCTGAGGAAGGTCCAGCTCGCAGAGTACATCTCCTCTGGTGTCTCGTCCACCTTGACTACGAATTCTGCTATCTTATTCTTCAGCAAGCCAGGATAAAGACCAAGGACGAGGAAGTTAGAGGTGGAGAGGGAACTCTTGTGGAAGTTGTAAAGGAGGATCGATAAGGAGTTAATATTAGATGATCATGGAAGGAATACGTCCGTATACCCAGGAAGATGAAAACGAAAAAACTGATAAAAATTCTAATGGCATTTATGATGTTAGAATCATCAACGTCAACTAGAGGAGGTCGTGATGTACTAGGACTGTAGCCATAACACGTAACCGAGATGCACTTGTTTTTTGATCTTCTTCTGCTTGTTGCTCTTTATGCTCCGGATGCACACCGCTATGCCCTGTATGTGCAGCTCGATCACTCGTCCTGAGTAAAGCTATCCAGACTCTTTGCAGACCTTTTTCATCTAATTTGAACTTATCCTGCATCCAAAAGAATGGCTGTCCATCAGACGCGGTTGTGGCAATGTTTTCCACCACGCCCTTCTTCATTTTGAGACGCCAATGTGAAGAGGAATCGCGGATAAAACGAAGACCGATATCAGGGGACCAGGTATGATGGAGTTTGAACTCCAAGCCCTCCTTCGCACCAGCATGAGCAAAGAACTCGTTTGGCGTGAACGCAAAAGATAGAACTCCTCCTGAGGAGGGAACTTTCACCAGTTTCTTGCTATTCTTGCCTCCTCCAGTTATTTGGTCCGGAAACTCGCCTTCCGCTGATAATTTCACGGCAGGCCATTGCACAGACGCCCAATTGTCCTTCCAGGAAGCCCCTAGCACACTTCCAGTTCCTTCTCGGTTTGGAGCACCACGTGAAAATTGTCGACTTGTAGTTCCGTTCTTGGATGTGGAGGACCCTCCTTGTTCTAGTACGGAATAGCGAGAATAGTCATAACAAAGCTTCTTGCTTGATGTAGCTTTGATGCCACTGCTGTTCTGATGTTGATACTGCTGTTCTATTTTTCTTCGTTTCAGACCAATAAACTCTTCCGAAGACGAGGATGATGAAGATTCCTCCTCATCGTGGTCGTCGTCTGAGCGTTCCCGCTCTCCAGCAGGACAACCTCCTGTGGTCTTCTTGTTCGTAGTTCTTGGAAACTCATATCCTCCCAACAGCTTACTAATACGTACTTCCGAAAAAACGTCTTCGACCTGCTTACTACTGAGACTGTCAGTGTTCGGAATAACTTCAGACGTCGCAGAAGCTCTGGAGCTCTCCTTCCCCCCACTCCTTACCAAAGCATCTACCACAGAATATCGTGGAAGATGTTGTTCAGCAATTTTGTTCTTGTTCGCCGCGACGTCTGTACAAGATGAACCTCCTAATATTAGAGCTCCTGTCCGTAAAAGTTCATCTTTCAAGTGCATCCTTGAAGAGTATGGGGGAGTCCTTTTCCCTTTTTAGGTGGATACTCCTCGTCCATACATTTCATCAAGGATGCAGCGTCCAAAGATGTATTAGGTACTATGAAAGAAAAAAGTGCGCTCACACTCAAAAAAAGTGGCTACTTTCCTACTTAAATCCTAGCCAATTTCTTGAGTGTGAGTGGACTTTTTCGTTTCATAGGTACAGCCTTAATAATATAGTAGCTGAATGATGATCTACAGAACCTCCTAATAATATAGTAGCTGAATGATGATCTACAGGAGAACCTCCTAAGCCCAAAGATCATGTATTAGGTACAGCCTTAATAATATAGTAGCTGAATGATCTACAACGCCGGTTGTTGACGATGTCTTCATCCCTACCCTCAGTCCCTTCTTCTCCGTCACTTTTCCAAACGCCAAGGACCTTCCTGGACCAGCTTTCGAGAGAGTCAAATTCCGAAACCGTTCTTTCACTGTGAAGGTGATAAGACTCTTAAAGTGCTCATCGAAAGGGGGAAATTCCAACACGACAGTATTCATCTTGGGTCGAGTTATTTGTTGAGAAGACTCCGTTCTTGGCGGTCGAAAATCTTCTTGAAAGTCTTCTCGTTGTTCACGACTTGCTAGCAGCCAGGATACAACTTCGAGCTCGACCTGCGCAAGAAACTCGAGGTTCTCCTGCCAGTTCAAAGAGGAAATGAAGTCGTCCATTTTGTGTTTGATATTGCTGTGTACGAGTAGGTGTAGGTGGAATCTGCAACATCAATGCATTGATTGATACTCTTTATCGACAAATGAAAACTTTTTTGCGAGGAGGATAAAAACTCAAAAAATAGGGTCCTGGAGCAACCAAATCAAAGTAACCGACTACGATTTCCGACCACAATCAAAAAGCTGTAACGTAAACGCGGCAGCAAAGAAGGGCTAGTGATGTGAGGCAAACTTCTAAAAACAGCACCAGCAGGAGGCAGGGGAAATGACAAGATCTTCAAAGACACCATGATGAGAGGGAGAGCCGATGATCATAACAGGAAGAGCGTAGACACCAATCAAGGGAAATATTTGTGTCTTGTTGAGGTTGCCGCCCTCCAGCCGAACATGATGTCAGAAGGTTTCTACAGGATCATAGAAAGCCTGCAGGACGATTATAAAGCGCTGCTTTTCAGCATCACAATTGAGAAAATTATCGTTTTTTTATTTGCTGCCCAACTCCATGTGGATCAAAAGAATTCCGCGATGGTCACACCGAAAGACCACAGGCCCGCACCAATGCCAAACAACATGAAAAGTAGGAGGAAGACATGCTACGACTACGTAACGTCGTTATTCTGCTCATACTCAACAACGTACTTTTACTTCTTAAGAAAGAGCTGCTACGCATTTCTAGACAAGTCTGTGTAGCAAGCACGATCTTGGTCTTCTTGTGTAGCAAATCATGTTGTACTTGAGTAGTGCCTTCTAGTGCTAGTTGTAGAAGGACAGTCTTGTCGTTGAGTATGAGAAGTCTAAGCAAAGCTGCAGCTGAAATGATCATGATGTCAGGTTAGGTTAGGTGTGGGTCCACTAGGTAAACCATCATGATCATGATGTACTAATCAATAAATCTAATGGAAATGGTTTGCTTTTCACTGATGTAATCAAATCTCATGATCATACTAATTAAGACACAAGGATTACTATTAATTAAGATTTAAAAGGTCAGAGAAAATAACAAGGAGCCTAATTCATGATGTACTAATCAATAAATCTAATCAATGGCAACCAATGGTTTGCTTTTCACCCCTTCATAAACAAAGCGTAGAAGACATCTTCTTTCGGAGTGGCGAGAGGGGAGTGCGTCCCACGGCGCTCCATCGGATCCAGCACGGTCATGTAGTAGTGGAAATAGGCCGGCAAAGTGGTATGAAAGAGGAAGAAGAAACAACGGGAAAGTTAGTGGAAGAAGAACCAAGCTGATGGGGAACTCAATGAGTGGAACCAATGTAGGTTGGAGGGGGATAGTGGAAGAAGAAACAAGGGGATGGGGAACTCGTCAATGTAGAAAGTTAGTGGAACCAACGCCAGGGATGATAGGGAACTCAATGTAGTTGTTGGTTGCAACAAAGAGGCCATATGCATATACTCTCTCCTTTATGCCAATAGTAAGTAGCTCCTGGATATCGCAGGACGGGATTTTGCGAGCAGAAGTTGCCATGATACTACCTATCTAAGAGTACAACAAGAACAAAAAACTATCACATTCCATAAATGAACGCCAACAGGTTGCACGTGATGGCTCCAAGAAGCGAAAGAAATAACCCGAAATGGGGAATGGTGAGGGCTGTCAGCGCGGATATGAATGTGATCACAACTCGTAGTAGGCATTTCTCGTATATGTTTAGCGATGGTAAGTGTCGTCTGGAGTCGTTGGTTCTTGTACTGGCGCGGGAAAGATTAGAAGCAGCTGCGATTGATGTAAGAAGATTAATATGATGAGATGAATGAACACACTCACACTGACACTTTCAAGAATACAAATTTCCAGGAGGAGGGTAGGTCGTGGTTCTAATCTTTAAAAACGGAAGGTAAGCTACATGATCAACTCAGAGACAGAAAGTAAGATACATGATCAAGTCAAACAGAAAGTAAGATACATGATCAACTCAGAGACAGTCAGAACCAGAAGGATATTCATCCTGGCCTTAAGGAGAGGAGCGTCAACAGGAGATGGGGTTACAACTTCATCTTCTACAACATCATGGAGAGCGTTGGCCGGTGAGGGTTGTCCACCAGAAGATGCAAGGGCGCTCTTTGGTGATAATCGTCCTGTCAATATCTTGTTGACAGGAGGACTTCTCCTGCTGTTCATGTAGTTATCTCCTCTTGTACTAGAGGAAGAAGAAGGCCCCTCGTCCTTGTCTATCTGCTGCTCATCATCATCATCATCATCATCGTCGTCGTCGTCTTCTAAGGTGATAGCGAATGTGCTAGATGGTGCTGCTTCTCTCTCGTTCGTCCTATGATCGACATTTGTGGAAGATGATCGACTCATTCGCGTTGCTCGGTTGGCGTTAGAGGTACTAGCAAAAAGTACTAGAGGAGGCACCTGCTAAGCCGCGCAGATAGTATTTACTACGCAGGTGGGGAATAGCAAAAAGCAACATGCACTATGGCCATCCTTCATAGGCCAGAAATCTTCTCACAAAAGAAATTACAATTGTAAATGAACATTTAAGGCATTTAATGTAGCCCCTGCATGAAAAAAATCCATATGACCCCTAGCTCTTTCATCATCTTCTACGCTTCCTGCTCCTCCTCCATCTTCCTCGTCTGTTGCTTCATCTAGATCGTCTACCTGCTCGGTATAGTAGCTCCATCGCCGGAATTTGTCTTCTCCTCCGAATACAGAATCCGCTATCTTCTTGCCAATTCTGCTGATCACTCGCCGATTCGGCAAGCACAATTGCGATCGGATGAAGATTAGAAACATGCAGCGAGGACGTGAATCCCGAAGGCAGCAACTTCGCGGAAACTTTCCAGAAACTCTGCCACTTTTGTGACTTATAGGAAGATTTTGGCAAGATTCAGGGAAGTTTCTTTCTTCTCTTCAGTATCTATTCACGTGGATCATCCAGGTACATAAGAAGACTGAGTTTTCCAGGAGAGTGAAAACCGGAAACATGATCACCGGATAAGAGAAGAACATGCTTAGACTTTCCGGGAATCTCGTCCCATTTTGAAAGTCAAATCTTGGACCCGTTTGCTCCTTACATCACGGGAGGTCCAAGAAAATCATCTTGGACCCGTTTGCCACTTACATCACGGGAGGTCCCCCTTACACGGGAGGTCCAAGTAGATGCTTTTCAAAATGGGAGATTTCCGGAAGTCTTAATATGCCCAAAACGTAGAACAAGATGACGAAGGACGTGACTGTGCTTTCTGGATAGTTGAAGGTCACCATGGGTTGCACGCCAATCACTGTCTCTACATCTGTATTCTCGTTTTCTATCAACACTTGTCGAGTAGAGACTGTAGAAGTCGAGTCGTCTGTAGCTTGTTCGGAAGAAGGGAATGACGACGAGGTGCTACTTGTGTCACTGGTTGTTGTTGGCGATGATGTTGTCCCAGTGAGGAGTATCCTGTGCAAGAAGCTACTAGAAGGGAGCACAGACTCTACGAGGAAAGATAAGGGAGATCCAGTTGAGGCTGCTGCGTGTGATGTCATTCTGTAGTTTTCATCGTGATGATTTGAAATACTACGCGGCTTGTCCCAAGAAAAACCCACATCCATTGACTTTCTCCGCAGTTGTCTACTGATGTGCTCTCCATGTTCTGTTGACGGCGGACCGCCCCAGCGCAAGTAGCAACTGAGACCGAAAGAGACGAAGAGCACCGTCAAAAAAATCATGCAGTTCGTTACGACATTCGTCATCCTTTCGGGTTGCTGCATAGCGCGTTGGCATGGCAACAGTAGCCCAA
This sequence comes from Amoebophrya sp. A25, assembly GCA_905178165.1. Taxonomy (NCBI): domain Eukaryota; class Dinophyceae; order Syndiniales; family Amoebophryaceae; genus Amoebophrya; species Amoebophrya sp. A25. The sequence goes on along the minus strand of CAJINU010000007.1, from coordinate 112,442 downwards.
TGCCTTCAAAAGCAAACACCGCAATGCCGAAAAAGATCGGGTATTGGGCAAAGTTGAATGCCACCAAAGTCGCAGGAAGGACGTCCTCGAGCTGCTCCTTTTCCTTTTTCGTGATCGTATTCTTGTTCTTCTTCATGATAGACGAAGTGTCGATCTTGGCCGGATGATTCGTTGTCGCTGGAGAAGGATGCTTAGAGCTAGCTAGAGCTAGTAAGTTGTGGCGTAAGTATAATTGATGCAACGAGAAGTCATCTACTCCTCCAATCATTCTTGAGGCATCATACCGGAGGTACTAGATGAAATATTACTAGAGTCGTTCTTGTACGGTAGACCCCTTTTTGCAAAGGTGGATGGATTTAACTGAGTACAGCAAGTAGAGTCATAAGTGTGGTGCTGCCGCCTTGAACAAGCAGGGTAGTAGAATTCGTTGAACTACTAGTACTCGCGACCACAGGCACAGCATCACTAGTACCGCTGGAGCTACCACTTGCAGTACCAGAAGTAGAAGGCGAGGACGAAGACACAGATTGTTGCTGAGCTGCAGCAGGTGTTGCTTGATCTTCACCGGACGTTGAAGATGAGAAGGAGGCAGAGGGCGCCGTGGTCGCTGGTGTGGCTGTTGCCTGTTGCTGAAAAAAGCTACTGCTGGAAGAGGACGCTGAAGAGCTGCCACTTGCTGAGACACCTTCTAGAGACGAAGTGGGTTTGCTGCCGCTGCTGCTGCTGCTTGTTCTGCTAGAATCTGAAATCGTCGACGGCGGTGAAACTGCTAAAGTGTCCTTTTGCTGAACCGGTACTGGTATGTTTTCCCGTTCCTCAACAGGAGGTGTAAAATCTGGAAAACTCAAGTAGCGCCGCGCAGTGTCTTTCCACGACGAGGTAGGAGCTTCTTTTTCTTCTTCTTCTTCTTCTTCTGTTGAAGATAAAGTTGAATGCAGGTTCATCTTCATGTCGTTCTCGTTGTCGTAATTCCTAAGAAAAATTATCTTTCCGTCACCTCCGTCACCGTCTGTAGAAGGAGATGGACGATCAAAAGAACTTCCTAGACTTCCTTCTAGCAGGAGTCTTCTCCGATCTTCAGCTCTTGCGGAATCCCCAATCTCGTCTGCGCCCGATCGAGCTTCTAAAGTCCAACCGAAAGCATTCATGTAGCCCCAACCTATACCGATAAGCAGAGAAACGTTGGCAAGGAGTGTTGGGATGAGATATTAGATATTGTTATTGATGTGGTTGAGTCACGACAAGATGAAGAAGATTTTGTGAAGATAATCCTCATGAAGAAGATGTTGAGATGACTGTTGTTCTGTTGAGAACGTGAACGGGTAAAGAATGACAGTCTCGGTTTCTGTTGAGATGACTGTTTCTGTTGCGATGACTGTTGACGTTGAGATGACTGTTTCTGTTGAGATGACTCTTGAGAGTAAAGAATGACAGTCGAGATGACTGTTTCTGTTGAGAACGAGATGACCACTGCTTCCGTTTGAACTAAGAACGTCTTGAAGACTTCATGATCGATGTGGTAAAAAGAAACCATAATTGCCTTAAACTAATGTGGTAAAAAAAACTACTCCCTTAAACTAGTGTCTTCATGTTCTGCAGGAAGACGAAGGGCAGCAAGAACAGAACGCAGAATAGCGAGATGGAGATCGTACTCGGACAAATGTTCCGCTTCGTTTCGTAACACAACACTTTTTGCGTATTTTCGGGTATGAAGATCATATACGCTATCCCAAACCCTGCCTGCGTGATGATAATCGACACGTTTATCAAGGATTTTCCGCTCTTTCCCATGATAAATTTGCCTACATCGCCAAAAGTCTTGGCTTCTGGCGTCAACTGGCTGCGTCGACGGATGGCAGCTGCCGCATGCTTCTTCATCATCGAATGCACCCGTTTTGCTGGAGAACGTCGAGACGATTTTCGACTGTTTCTCTGTTGAGATGGATGATTAGAGCGTTGAGATGGATGATTAGAGCGTTGAGATGGATGATTAGAGCGTTGTTGAGATGGATGATTAGAGCACTTCGTGCTCGTGTGAGTCAGTCAGCTTCATCAATCTTGAAAACAAAATCATCAATCTCAATGCACTAAGCCGTAAAAGGAGAAGGACTTCTTCGACTCGAGGGGTCTTCTGCTCCTTCTTCAACAGAGTTCCTGTTGTTATCCCTAAAAGGCTCTTCCCCACCAGATGACTCCACTGCGTCACTACTGTTTCCAGAGGAGGATGAAGAAGAGTGTATTCTAAACTGCTGGACATTGCTCGGTGGAGATTCACCTCCAGCTCCTTCAGCTGATGATCTTCCCACGTTTCCTATTACTACTGGCTCTTGAAGATCATCATTTTCGTTTTTCCCTCTAGAACTACCTTCTAGTGCAGCTGCTTCTCGTTCTCCAGTTGCGTAGAAGTTATCTTCGCGCACATCACCATGATCAGCATGGTCTTCGCTCCTTTCACTATTCCTTCTACTTCTTCCCGTTCCCGTATCTACTTGGTCTGCATTCATAATTTGCTCGTTTTCCTCCTTGATCTGTTTGTTGATCAGCGTCGACGACTCCAGCAGCTTCATCATGCATCTGTAGGCCATAAAGGCTAAGCCAATGAGACCCGCGGGTCCGCCGAGGTAGCCACCACAACTCATGGCATGCTTAGAGCTCCTCACCTAAAGCTAAAACCATTTTGAGATTCAAATCTTTGTATAATGGGATAAGTAGTTCTACTAATTATACAGTACAAGATGGATTAGGGTAACGAAGCCTTAACATACGGCAAAGAGAGGATCCCTATCCCCACAAAGCCTTTGACAAAGGTCAAAAACGTTCCTAGCTCCCCCTGTAGGTGGTCTCCTACGGCGTCGTGTTTCATAGCAGCGATCTTCTGCTGGAACTCCAGGAAGTCCTGCTGTGGTGACGTGCTGGAACCGAGACGGGAAATGAAAGTCGTGGAAGCATGCTGCTGTATATTCAACGAGTACTAAGTCGTACTAGTACTAGAAAGAAGGGTATGGCGGTGAAATAACGCACGGTGGAATGGGATGATGATAAAAAAAATTGATGAAGAATACAGCAATGAAGATAACTGAAGATTGAGTATTCATATTATTATTAAAACAAGAAGTACTTCTTACGACGTAGAGGATCAGGAACAGGAGGAAGAACCAATCATAACATCATTCCAGGCTCTCCCGCTCGTCGTTATCGGGAAAAAAGTGTGCAAAAAAGCTGGCAAGGGCACGCTGCTTCTTTGCTGAGCAGTTCGACTCCTCCTTCCTCCAGGAGCTCCGCTAGGCCTAGCATTGTCTCGTCCAGCTCTCGAACAAGAGGACGAGGATGCGCTGTCTGCTTGGTCCAGTTCCCTAGGGTCAAAGCCTATGAAATCCGACAAGCCAGTCTGTTCAAGCTGGTAGTTCTTGATAAGTTGTTCGAGGTCTCCCTTATGGTCACTCCGAAAACCCGTGTTCCCACTGCTCCGACGTGGAATGGGGGAACGGAACGCGCTGTTTGGGTGAGACATTTTCCAGTAGGTGTGGATTGACTCCTATGCGCTTGTCGTTGTCTGTCTCATGTTCAACTGGTGGCTATTCGACGTTTATTTCACAAGTCGGTCACCGAACTGCTCTTTTCTGATTCAATTTTTTCTCCTCACGACTCCTTGTTGTACCTGTTTATCAGAAACAGAATGCAGCTTGTTCAACTCGTCTCTCATCCTCTCTCACTTTCGTCTCTCGGTTTTGCTTCTCTCCTCAGATTTAGCACTCATCGTTCCACTCTAAATCCTCAAACTCAAGATGAGTACAAGTACTATGTTCGTTACCTCATGCTCCTTTCCTCGTCACTCTAGTTCTTCGTAGTGCTCTCCTGTTAGTTGTAGTTACTCTCAAGCTTTTGTTGTGACAGCCACGACCACCTCCAGATTGATTACGCAGTACCCGCAGGGACAAAATGACCAGCCTTTCCGTGGGTGTTTGATCATATTTCGGCTGGCTAGATGTATGTTGCAAACGACTTCTTCTTCTATGTACTAGGACAAAGAAATATACTTGAAAAAATCATCGTTGTTACTGGGACGGGAGGAAGTTCAGCGAGTGAGCAATCTTAAGCATGAGGGTTTTGAGAGTTCCAACTCCAGCTTTAACCGTCTAGAAGATGGTGGACTCAATTTAAACAAATCCTTGTTGACGTTGATCATATTGATGCTCATTATTCAAGCCCCACCAAGTTTTGATGATACATCTTCAACATTTGCAGTACTAGTTTTCGCGTCGTTCGCCTTCCTTTTAGCACGTATCTTTTCCCTTCTTGGAGGAGCAGCTCCGTCTCCACCAGCAGCTGCTAGCTCTCTTTTGCGCTGATATCGTGGAATCAAGATCTGATTTCGAAAGGCTCTATCTGCTTCGTTATAGACTAAACCAGTATTTAAGAGCGAGGACGCAGAGGTTTGTAGTTGTTCCTGAGACTGTTTACGTTTAGTGAACATCTCACTATTATTCCTTTCGACAAAAATGAATTTATCTTGAAAGTAGTGAGGTGCCACTTTATGTGTCTCGAAGGTGGCTGCTGATGCTCCTGCGTTGTCTTTGTTATCCGATGCATCTCCTGGTGAGACTAGCCTCGGATCGAGACATTGAAAGACATTCTGACACCAGACGCCGAAACGCTTGCGGCCACGACCAGACAGGGTATGACCTCCAGCCCGTTGTCCTGCTTCTGGTTTGCTCGTAGTTGATGTACTAGGTTTTCCATTAGGATTTGTCGGGTCCTCGCTACTTGAAGAAGATGTAGATGTAGATGTAGATGGTGTTGCTGCAGTACTAGTTGATGCGCCTTGTTCCTCTACTTCTCCTACTGACGAAGCAGGCTTGTTGTTCTGTTTTGCCTTATTAATATTCGAAGCTCCTCCATCTAGTCCACCGTCACCATCCCAATTTACCATCCCACCATTTTCTTCCTCGTCTGAATCTGTGAGATCATTGTCATCGAGAAGTACACCAGCAACAGGTTCAACTTCGGCAGCTCCGTCGGGTTTCCCACCCTTTTCTCCTACTTCCTCACAAACCAACTGCTCCATTTTCTTCGCTTCCTCGGGAAAGTAGATGTCCCTAGCTGTGAATTCATGATTTCCCACTCTGTACAGCATTTCATGGTGGAGATGCATTTTTCCCGGCAAACAACAAGGTTTCAAAGCTGCGAATCTTACCGTTTCTGGGTTTTTGTTGACTAGTTCCACAAAACGGAGGGATAAAGAGCCGCAAAGATGTACGCCTAGGAGGATAATTTGATTTTTAGGTCTTGGAGGTTGAGCTTGTTGAGCTTGTTGCGCACGTCTAGTGAAGATGTTCTCTTTCTTCACCTTGATGACCTCTGCACTGCCGCGAGTACCAGCATCGCTTTTTCCTCCGTTTAGTACCGCTTCTACTCCATCCACCTCGACATGATCAACATTCCCAATCCTATTCCCACTACCTCTGTCTTCCTTACGCCCATTCTCGAAGATGTAGTGAACTAAATCTGCCAAGTCTCTGCCCTTTTTGATGTCCATCTTCAGAGTCCTCAACGGAATCGGCCAGTCCACTAGATCGATGTGATCACGGGTCATGTGCAGACCATCGCTGTTCGTGGAAGCAACACGAGTCTGAGGCCACATTTTGTCCACTAGGTAGAACTCTTTGACCGTCGCTGCGCTTTCTTGACTGGTCGTGGATGTTGTTGTAGAAGAGGCAGCGTTCAATAATTCCGACAAAAACATGCTCAGTATGCCCAAACCACATCCTAGATCGACTATGGTGTAATAGGGTGTAGTTGACTTTGTACTTGGAGTTGTTCCTTGTTCTGCTTCTTGTCCTGCTGCAACTTGTTCTGCTTCTTGTCCTGCTGCAACTTTGTATTTCTCCAAGAATTCCAATACCCTCTGAATCACCGGCGCCGCTTCATTCAGTTCCTTGACGACACGAGGATGTGGACCCTGTGTTTTCTTCATCAACTTCGACCACGCGGATCGAGGAAGGGCGGTTCGCCATTTCTCCAAGATGGGCACTGACTTGTCGATCAACTCTGGATACAACTTACCGATGGGTAAAGAGTTGAGTAAGTCCCTGAAATAAGTGGCGTCATTGTTGTAGTGCTCGATTTGTCGTTGTTGGTGTTGTTGTTGGTGTTGGTGTTCTTGTTGTTGTTGTTGTTGTGCTCGCTCGGGCTCTACGTGGTCAGCAGGAGCTGGAGGACTGCTTTGTTCGCCTCCTTCAGTAGAAGGAGTAGTTGTACTCGTGGACGAAGACATTCTTTTTTGCAGAAGTGCTAGTAATAGTATTTAAAAAAATGCTACTAGAATGAGGCGCAAGCGCATAATTAACAGGTTGAAGAGCTGCAACAAGTTCGGAAGCTGTAGTAAGCTGTCATCGGAAATTTGTTCTCATCTTCGGAGGCAGAATTTGCGTTGAATCAGAAAGGATCTATCAGAAGACATCTGGTGAGGGATCGAAAGACCACACTGTTGGTGGTACTACTAGTCTGCATCAAGGACTGCTATTTCTGTTGATGAACACTAGAAGTTGAACATGATACACGGATTTGATACTTTACTTTGATTTTAATTTTCTCGAGAGAGCAGCGATCCAATTTTTGAAGGAAAGTAAGTACTACACGAAAATAATGATCTAGGATGAGCCTTCGTCGCGAACAGACCATAGAGCTTTTCGTGCGTCGTGTTTACAACTGACGATCGCAGTGCTGTGGGACCTCCTTGAGTCTTGTACAATAAACTTGATTTTTATTGAAGCTGGTTGTTCGTCGTAGGTCCTGGTCCATACAACAATTATACAACTACATCCTCATTAGACTTGTTATCATCTGGACGAGTCCATTGTCATTCCACCTTGGGAAACCCACCCCGACCACGTCGTCTTAGTCGTGGATTTTTCTTTGAGCCTGAGCATATATTGCAAAGCAACGCCTCGCTAAGTCCCGACATCTTTCCCTCACTCCTTCTCTACAATGTTCAAGATGTTTTTCTGAAATTTTACATGCTCCCCACCTAGCGCCGGCTATGGCTCCCACCAGCACGGGACAGTAGTTGTCCGGGCCCGCGAAAGTGATCGATTCTTGAAGAGCGTGGTCGAAAGTCGAGCCGAGAGCTACGAAGTGCAACGCCGATCGGAGAGCATCCACGCAGAGTCCACCGCGATTGAGCTTTTTAGTGATATGCGCGGCACCGTCTTTCTGAATATTTCCACTCATTGAGAAGGTCGATAGGGGAAGGTCGTTCCCCTCCTGTGACCCCTTCTTATATATTCAGGTGGAACGACATTGTTCCCATATCTTCGTTGCTCTCAATGAGTGGCATCATACACTTTGGAGGCCCTGGCATCCATGATTATGCAACCTGTGACGTCAAGCTCGAAAGCGTTGACAACTTGGTCGCGCTCGCAGGGTAAAACGTCAGACTCAGAGTGTAGTTTTTGTGCAAATTCTTCAATTGTGTGCAGGAAAGCGTCATCTGCTGAAGATGTTCTTGCAATTGTAGTGTTTGTACTAGTGTTCTTTTGAGTAGTATCTACTTCAGCTGAGCAGGCCTTCGGCTTTACGTGATGATCGCCAGTATGAATATGATGTCCGCTATCAACATGTTCAGTCATGCTTTCGCTTTGACCTCCGCAGCCTTTCCCTTTTTTAGCTGCTCTTTTCCTTTCAGGCTCTTTATCTTCGGGAGCTGCATCTTCTAGGACACCTCCAGCAGCATGAGCACTTTCGATGGTCCCGATGCCACCATCCAACAGAAGCTTTCTCAATAGCACTACATAAGCACCACAGCAATGCTGGGAAATGGGATGGCAATGTGTCAGTCGTGATTCTTTTCGCCCCAGTGAGGCAAGCTCTTCGTCAGATAAGTGAGAAAACACAGCGGCCAAAAATCCACAACGGTGTAAAGCGCCAACTGTGGCAGTGAACATTTCAGCATTTACTGCGGAGGCGATATTCTCGAGTCTACATGAAGTAGATCCAGATGGGGAAGAGGCCTGTGATGTGTGCGATGACGAGGAAGAGGCCGCATGTGGAGTTGTGTGCTGTACTGATGGCGCAGTTTCATGTCGTGATCCGGCGTTTGACTCTTCGAGTTAGAGGCCATCTACTATCATTGTGCTAGTGGTCCCAAATCCATCCAAAACCTGTTGAGCATCATGACTTCTGGCTGCTACTTCTGAACATCATTACTAGATCAACAGTGCGCTTCCCGCATGTGCATACTGAACACGAATTATACCCATATGAACTGAAGAATCCTATAAACAAAATAACGCTTCTGTACCGTGATCATACATGACGATAAATTAATGGTTTTAAATTAAAAATCCTTATCAAAAATCATGGCAAAACAAGCCAGAGCCTTAATCAACCCGCTGAAAGATCGTCGCCGCAATACGACCTGTGTCCCATGAGTCCGGCCCTTGGTGCCACCACCGAAGGTAACCTTGCATTATACGTTCTGAATTGTGTTCCGGATGCCCAGCGCCAGTATTCTTAGAGGTGGGGTTTTGGTGTATCATTTCCCCGTTTGTGTTTTGCATTTATCCCTCGGGAGAGGCAGAGGACGCTGGAGCGTGGTTTCTTCTGCATTTGTTCGCCTTCTCAGAGGCAAAACACACGCCGGTAATAGAAACATTTCCTTCAAGCCACCCTTAATATCCCCAACATGTTGTTCATTGAGTTTGAGACATGCTTCTGCTAGCTCCAAAGCCATTTGTACAGGACCACCATTCCGGTCTCCAGCTGCTAAGCCTAGAAAAAGACCGAGGAAGCGATCTTCGACGTCTGATGATGGACGGGAGGAGGAGGACATTTTCTTCTGCTCTATCTTCTTCGTGCTTATCATAATCAATATTCAGAGTCATACATATGTATAAAAAAAGATCCACTTGTGTAGTTAGTGTTTCTTTTTGTTTTACTCGGCTAAAGAACTACTTGAATTCAATCACGATCAAAAGAAAAAGATTAACTTGTTAATCATGAACTGACGAATCTAGGACTTATAACTACAAGTAGCCTCTCATTTTTTGCCGAAAAAGGGGGGGGGGTTGGCCGGCGGGGTCCTTCATTTTTTTCTATTCGATAAACTGAAATAGTATGCAAGTAACTGATCAGAATAACCAAGATACTGAACAAGGAAGAGTAGCCCTGTCAAAGCTACCCCTACCTCCCTTATTTCAGTCAGCAACTCGGTTATTTCAACATCAAGATTTCGAATACTTCTTGGAGTTGAAGTTTATGCGGAACTGCTTGCTCTTGATCAATCTCGAGTATTCAGCACAGGTTTTCTTTGCGTACCAAAATATGTATGATGACACTCTTTTCCTCTGTCTTTGTCCTGGTCCTGCATCATGATAAGAATATGGAGTAACAACAAGCGCCTGAGCATTACCAATAACAAGGGCTCCGCCTCCTGACTTTCATCGCCTCAAAGAAACTATTACGATATTGGAGCGAAACTCTAGAAAGTCTCACCTTCTCTGTCAATCCCAGGGCGAACATCCAACAATTTGGCCTCCAGTTACTACCTGAGATCGATAATATTGGAGCCAAACTCTAGAAAGTCTCACCTTCTCTGTCAATCTTAGGTCTAACATCCAACACCTAAGAACGATATTGGTGCTAAAGTCCAAAAAAACTCAGCCTATATCCCAATCTTAGGTCTAACATCCAACAACTTGGCCTCCAGTCACTACCTAAGATCGATATTGGAGCTAAACTCTAGAAAAATTCAGCTTCTATACCAATCCCAGGACTAACATTCAACGACTTAGCCCCAGATCACTAGCTAAGGTCGATATTGGTTCTAAAGTCTAGAAAAAGTCACACTATGTCATCATTTTAGGCCTAAGATTCAACGACTTAGCTCCAAATTACTACCTAAGATTGATATTGGTTGTTGCTAAAGTCTAGATACGATGTCTAATATCACACAAATTCACCCCAAAGCTCTAAAAGGTTGAAGAAATATCCTCAGACTCGAGTTGGAAATTGAGCAACTCAAGGCAATATCCAAGAAAGTTAGTTTTTATCGCCCAGCGATTGAATTCGTTTCCTATCGCGAGCTTTTCCATCAAGATGATTCTGATATCTTGACCGCTGGCCATCATCGCCAAGATTTCTTTGCTAAATGCACTAGATTCTCGCTCTGCAGATGACTGCTTAGGTCTAACATCCAACAACTTGGCCCCCAGTTACGACCTAAGATCGATATTGGAGCTAAACTCTAGAAAGTCTCACCTTCTATGTCAATCCTAGGTCTAACATCCAACAACATGGCCCCCAATTACTACGTAAGATCGATATTGGTGCTAAAGTCCAGAAAAACTCACCTACTATGCCAATCTTAGGTCTAACATCCAACACCTAAGATCGATATTGGTGCTAACGTCCAAAAAAACTCAACTTCTATCCCAATCTTAGGCCTAACATCCAACGGCTTGGCCTCCAGTCACTACCTAAGATCGATATTGGAGCTAAACTCTAGAAAAAGTCACCTTTTATGCCAATCTTAGGACTAACATACAACGACTTAGCGCCAGATCACTAGCTAAGGTTGATATTGGTTCTAAAGTCTAGAAAGAGTCACACTATGTCATCACGTTAGGCCTAAGATTCGACGACTTAGCTCCAAATTACTACCTAAGATTGATATTGGTTGTTGCTAAAGTCTAGATACGATGTCTAATATCACACAAATTCACCTCAAAGCTCTAAAAGGTTGAAGAAATATCCTCAAATTCGAATTGGAAATTGAGCAACTCAAGGCAATATCCAAGAAAGTTAGTTTTTATCGCCCAGCGATTGAATTCGTTTCCTATCGCGAGCTTTTCCATCAAGATGATTCTGATATCTTGACCGCTGGCCATCATCGCCAAGATTTCTTTGCTAAATGCACTAGATTCTCGCTCTGCAGATGACTGCTTAGGTCTAACATCCAACAACTTGGCCCCCAGTTACGACCTAAGATCGATATTGGAGCTAAACTCTAGAAAGTCTCACCTTCTATGTCAATCCTAGGTCTAACATCCAACAACATGGCCCCCAATTACTACGTAAGATCGATATTGGTGCTAAAGTCCAGAAAAACTCACCTACTATGCCAATCTTAGGTCTAACATCCAACACCTAAGATCGATATTGGTGCTAACGTCCAAAAAAACTCAACTTCTATCCCAATCTTAGGCCTAACATCCAACGGCTTGGCCTCCAGTCACTACCTAAGATCGATATTGGAGCTAAACTCTAGAAAAAGTCACCTTTTATGCCAATCTTAGGACTAACATACAACGACTTAGCGCCAGATCACTAGCTAAGGTTGATATTGGTTCTAAAGTCTAGAAAGAGTCACACTATGTCATCACGTTAGGCCTAAGATTCGACGACTTAGCTCCAAATTACTACCTAAGATTGATATTGGTTGTTGCTAAAGTCTAGATACGATGTCTAATATCACACAAATTCACCTCAAAGCTCTAAAAGGTTGAAGAAATATCCTCAAATTCGAATTGGAAATTGAGCAACTCAAGGCAATATCCAAGAAAGTTAGTTTTTATCGCCCAGCGATTGAATTCGTTTCCTATCGCGAGCTTTTCCATCAAGATGATTCTGATATCTTGACCGCTGGCCATCATCGCCAAGATTTCTTTGCTAAATGCACTAGATTCTCGCTCTGCAGATGACTGCTTAGGTCTAACATCCAACAACTTGGCCCCCAGTTACGACCTAAGATCGATATTGGAGCTAAACTCTAGAAAGTCTCACCTTCTATGTCAATCCTAGGTCTAACATCCAACAACATGGCCCCCAATTACTACGTAAGATCGATATTGGTGCTAAAGTCCAGAAAAACTCACCTACTATGCCAATCTTAGGTCTAACATCCAACACCTAAGATCGATATTGGTGCTAACGTCCAAAAAAACTCAACTTCTATCCCAATCTTAGGCCTAACATCCAACGGCTTGGCCTCCAGTCACTACCTAAGATCGATATTGGAGCTAAACTCTAGAAAAAGTCACCTTTTATGCCAATCTTAGGACTAACATACAACGACTTAGCGCCAGATCACTAGCTAAGGTTGATATTGGTTCTAAAGTCTAGAAAGAGTCACACTATGTCATCACGTTAGGCCTAAGATTCGACGACTTAGCTCCAAATTACTACCTAAGATTGATATTGGTTGTTGCTAAAGTCTAGATACGATGTCTAATATCACACAAATTCACCTCAAAGCTCTAAAAGGTTGAAGAAATATCCTCAAATTCGAATTGGAAATTGAGCAACTCAAGGCAATATCCAAGAAAGTTAGTTTTTATCGCCCAGCGATTGAATTCGTTTCCTATCGCGAGCTTTTCCATCAAGATGATTCTGATATCTTGACCGCTGGCCATCATCGCCAAGATTTCTTTGCTAAATGCACTAGATTCTCGCTCTGCAGATGACTGCTTAGGTCTAACATCCAACAACTTGGCCCCCAGTTACGACCTAAGATCGATATTGGAGCTAAACTCTAGAAAGTCTCACCTTCTATGTCAATCCTAGGTCTAACATCCAACAACATGGCCCCCAATTACTACGTAAGATCGATATTGGTGCTAAAGTCCAGAAAAACTCACCTACTATGCCAATCTTAGGTCTAACATCCAACACCTAAGATCGATATTGGTGCTAACGTCCAAAAAAACTCAACTTCTATCCCAATCTTAGGCCTAACATCCAACGGCTTGGCCTCCAGTCACTACCTAAGATCGATATTGGAGCTAAATTCTAGAAAAAGTCACCTTTTATGCCAATCTTAGGACTAACATACAACGACTTAGCGCCAGATCACTAGCTAAGGTTGATATTGGTTCTAAAGTCTAGAAAAAGTCACACTATGTCATCACGTTAGGCCTAAGATTCGACGACTTAGCCCCAAGTCAATGCCTCAGATTGATACTGGTGCTAAAGTCTAGAAAAATGCTTACACATATTGGCACAATCTTAGACCTAACATTCAACAACTCGACCTCAAAAACACTACCTCAGATCGATTTTGGTGCTCCACTCTCAAAAAATCCAGATACTATGGCTAATATCAGACAAATTCACCTCACAGTTCTAAAAGGTTGAAAAAATATCCTCAAGCTCGAGTTTGAAATTGAGCAACTCGAGTCAAAATCCAAGAAAGTTATTTTTTATCGCCCAACAATTGAATTCGTTTCCTATCGCGAGCTTTTCCATCAAGATGATTCTGATACCTTGACCGCTGGTCGTCATCACTAAGATTCCTTGGCTAAATGCGCTAGATTCTCGCTCTGCAGATGACTACTAATCGACTAGTCTAATTGCGCTAGATTCTCATTCTGCATCTGACTACAAGCTAGCATACTGATCGCGTGTGTTCCCCTGTTGCCACTTCAACTGTACTGATGCTGATAAATCCATCTGGGACAAGGTAACTCACAACATCAAACAAAGACGAAAGTGACTATACTTATAATCCTTCCCAGCTACCGGCCCGCCGTGCAGGGAGAAGCCTTCGCTTTTTTCGCTCTGCAAAATCGCGCACGGCTGGTGGTCCATGCGGAATTGGTTTTAGAGCAAGAGAGAGAATGCCGAGAGTAAGACTCAGAGGATGCCCATCATTGCTCATCGACGAGTCGAAGCGCTACCATCTGATGATAATAGATATGGCGAATTGACGTTGTAAGAATGATCTGAATTGGCATGCCGCTAACCAAAATCTTTAGCGACGCAACATAGTGTACAACAAAAGCCACACCATAACCCTCCCCAGGCAAAGCTTCATAACATGCAACCAACTGCGGACGCGTCAAAAGCTGACGGAACGCTTTCTCTTTTAGTATCCCAGCAAGTTCGCCTCTAGAGTGTTGCGCTGCTGACTTGCGGAGTCGCCAGCATAAGCTGAGTCCTTAGCTGCGTTTTTCAGCTTGGGACCTTCTGAGGATTAGATATTGAAGGGGGTGGCGTCAGGCTCGTCAAAAAATTCATTGAGGTTTTCGTAGGACCTCTTCATAAATTATAATGTAGCCCTTCGTGTGAATAATGGACCAGTATCTACAAGAACTAGAACTAGACTTACTTTTAGACTTCTACGACTACCTCGATTAAATTTCCCCACTTTTCCTCCATAACGATGTCTGGCTTTCCCTGGCTCAAGCTTCCACACAGCTATTTATTATTCAGACTCTTCATCATCTCCTTCAGCAGCTCCGGTTCTATTGCTTGTCGTTGGATCCGTTCAAGTCAAACAGGAAGCGGCCCTCTTGACGAAACACCCGAGGCGGGCGAGAAGAGGACGAGGATGCCGCTGCCATTTTTCTACTCGCAAGACGGGTCGTTATGGAGAAGAGAGCGCTCTCGTTGTTGGTGTTACTATAATTCACCGAGGGCAAGGAAGTGCTCTTGTTAGAGTGGTAACACTTGTCGTTGTTACTAAAATTGTGCAGCTCAATGCTGTGTGCTACAACAGACACGACCACAGCAGTCGTGCCTGCATCGTCTGCTAAAATCATTATTTAGCACAACAAGTAGTGATAAATTATCTACTTATTTGTCCACCTTCCATCCACTCGCAAAGAACGACTGCGAAAAGCCAGCTTCGCTTGCGGGTCCTTCGAGACGGACACGCAGAGGACTTCGCTTAGGATTCCTAATTATATGGGGTGATGGACTTCGACTCCTTGACCTCGTTTCGGGTCTAGGTAATGATGTTGAAGTCTTCTCTCGTCCGCCAAATTTTAGTTGCGGTGATTAAGGTGCCAGAGACTCTTGTTCAATATACGGAGACGGAGACAACTCCACTGGTCCGCGTGGTCGCGCGAGACTCCTCATAAAACAAAAAAGAAAACAATGATGCTGTTTTAAATGCTGATGTGTTGTGCCTCGTCTGAATCTAATATTTTATGCTGATGTTTAAAAATATCAATGCAAACTGCAAAGCAGGTGGATTTTCCAGATTTTGCACGACCTTTTCTATGATTGAAGATGTAACGAGAGATACCTGAACCTGCATTGCTTGCTCCTCCGATCATGAAAAGGCAAGCTATGTTCTTTACTCCATCGTCCTAAATACAAGGAAGGCTTTTAGAAGGTCGTCACTAGAACTTTATATGCATTAATACCGCCTCTTTCAACAACATCTCTTCTTTTCTTGTCCTCTCACTTCGTATTTCAAAGTCAATGTTCGTCGCTTAGCTAGTACAGTCTTCCTGTCTTCTCTTGCACGTTTTACGTCATGATCTGCTTCCTAGCAGTGGTCTTGCGCATTTTATTCACCTCGTCGTCTTCGCCCTCCCGATTGATTGTTCTTGTAGTAAGTTGCCGAAAAAATCATTAACCTCTTTCCTCCAACATCACGGACATCTTGTGAAGCTTAACTCTCCGAAGCCAAGAATCTGGAACATTTGCACAAAAGCTCGACTTTGGCCTTTCTTAGAGGTAGGCTTTTGGTGTTCGTCTGCCCAGTTCGTTATGCCTTTCCCCCTTCAGGAAGGCAAAACGAACGCCATAACAGGCCCGGGGGAACACCTTTAAAAACCTGCCCTTAACTTTCCTTAGCTCCGTACAGTACAATGCTTCAGGGTGACCTAATCGCCAAGGACCGAGTTCCAGGATGTAATGTGACGTAAGACGGTCTACCCAACCATCACGGCTGATCTGCTGGGGTTAGAAATGTTGGTGGTGAAAGACAAGAATCTCTCTTGACAATTACAATCACAAAGACAATAAAAGATGTATTGAATTGAAGTACTTTTACCCCATAAAACCAACATTATATTTATAGACTTGGCTACGCTTACCTACCTAGCAATAGGAAAATAATAGCAAAAAACAAAAAGAAAAACAGATGAAATCGGTCATAACTATAGATCCCCAGCAAACGCCAGTCGTTTTCAGGGGTACCATCGCGGAGCGTGAGGTGTTTCCTCGACATGGAAGGGAAGACGTGCTCTCGGAAATACTCGTTATCCCATAGGAGCTTTTCCGGATAGTTGTGACTAAGCTCTTGCCAAATTTCTTCTTCTATTAGAAATGCAAGAAGGCTGGAGCAGGTGGATCGGTAGGTGGAGGGGTTGTACTTCGCGGTCCTACTCACAATTTGAAAAGTTGGGAGCGAAGCACGCAAAGAAGTGCTACCAAGTAAGCTAACTGGAGATGTCGTGGAGGATTCACATTCAACATCATGCACCTGCCTCAGTCCTCAGTGTCAGTACTATAAACTACGTACAATTGCAAAACTGTCCAAATTCTTAACTTCCATTCTCTTTCTTCATCAGCCTCCATCTCTGGTGTGCGTGTATCGTCTCTTCTTGGCTTGAGGACCACCGTCTCCTTTTCAACTCCTGTTTCGGTGCGGATGAGCCTTCTGCCGTTCACTGCTGGTCCGCCAACTGTGCGAAACTTGATAGCTAATTCTTAGATGATATCATTCTCATGAAGAGCTTGCACGTCCTACTACTTGCTGCAGCTAATAAAACAATATATTTAATATAAGTATAAACTAGCGGCCACGCGACGCTACATACCATAATTTTTTGGAGAGTCACCATCAAACAAATCCATTAAATCACGAATAAAAAAACCGTAAAACTCGTTCAGCAGTGCTGTTTGAACGTCTTCGTTTTCGCGGATCGCTTGCGAAGTCAGTGTCCATGCCATTTCTTTCGCGCCTCTGAGGATCATTTCCAGGACAAAACCAACGTCAGTTTGAAAACGTTCGCGCAAAGTTGAAGCTGAAGTGGTCGAACTCGAAGTTGAAGTACTTCTAGTCCTAGCTGAAGTAGTTGTACTACCTAGTATTAAATAAGGTGCAGAACAAGGTGTTTTGTCATCTCTGCGGAGATCCAATAGTTCATCCAGTGGCTGAAAATAGCGTTGCGGCTCCGCATCGATTTGCTTCTGCAAAACTGGGTCAAAGAGTCGAAGTTCAGGGCGACCACGAAGCATTGCCGCGATAATAACGGAGTCTGCCTGCAGTTCTGGAGCCGCAAATTCATAGAGCACGTTCCACAAGTAAGGAGCGGCCCCAGGAGAGGATGCCTGGGCCGCTTGTCCTTGATGTTGTTGGTAACTACTATGCCTTAGAGCAGGTAGCCGACTGGAAAAATCGACGGCCTCCAAATCGGGGACCAAATCGTTCAACAAATCAAGAACAAAGTGGAAGTCAGAAAGCGGATGTTCCGAATCGACGTGGTTCATGATTTTTCCACCAGGACCTCCATCACCAAAGGCATCAACTGCGTGAACCAGTGCCCTAACCTGCATCCGGCTGGGAGGTACCAAAGCTGTCGGGTGAGCCAAGTACTTGACCAGCCACATATCTCGCCGATTTCGTTCATGTACATCTCTCAGATCTGGACGTAGGCGATTGAAAAGTCGGCGTAAGTAAAGACCCGAATTATGCTGTTCTTGTTCGGTCGTATGAGCTGCTTCGTCGACTCCCTGTGCCTCCACTTCATTTCCGACCTCGTTCTGATGTACCCTTGTTTCGACCTCGTTCTGTGCAGGATTGGGCACGAGCTCCTGTATTCTTTGCAAGGAATGCCACAAGTTTAGATAAGTAATATGCTCCACCTCACGATCGAAGATACCTCACATCCTACTAGTAACCTCTGTGCGGATAAGAACGACCAAGAACCTGAGGACATCCCAAACACAAACAACCGGTTAGTTTATTACTTCTTGTTCATCTATTCTCCCTCTGATCTTAACCTGTCTTGAACATCTTCATGCTGTGAATCAATGCCGGGAGCTGCCTTAACAGAGTGACAAATGGCATACCTTCATCCGGTGCATCGAAGTCCACTCGTTGCGTTAGACCCCCTCTCCACAAAAAATCATCTTTCAAGATGAACTGCATCCTTGAAGAGCATTGGGGAGCTGCGTGGATCCCTGCGATGCTCGCCGATGCGTGGTTTCAAGGCTTAAAAATGAAAAATTAGTGAGAGCCTTAACTGAGGAATGTAGACTCGTGATTCCTGAAAGTCCCCGTCCCTATCGGCGACAAGGTCTAGCGACGCCGGAACAATGTTATTTGGGTCCGCACATATTAGCGAAAAAGTATGTTTTTATGTTTTTGGAGAGTGCTGTTCCTCTATTATCCCAGTCACCTTCAAGGTGAACGACATGATTGTCCTATGTGAAGATAGTTCGCACTAGACTAGAAGAAGTACACTTGGTCATTCGCACTAGACCAGAAGTACACTTGGAGGTCATCATCGAACTAGTTGTACCTTTATCCTTAACACGTTGAAAGGCATGAGGTCCCCACCATGCAGGAACCAAACGAAGTCTGGTCGTTGATCCAAATTGGAGAACCATCCCACGGCCAAGCGTCGTAGGGCGATCAGAAAAATTTTGCGGTCATGTCGCAATTTGTCACCAAGTGCAAACAATAGCGGCACTTTGACGTACCGAAAGGGTGAAGAAGTAGCGAAGGCAGATGGATGCTCTTGTTCTTGTTGTTGTTTTTGCTCACCCCAGTTTGGTAGAAGGAGGTTCTCTGGCACTCTTACGAGACAATTTTGGTAAGTGGCAACCACTTGCTCTACGAGGTCTCTTTGAAAAGCGGCTAGATTTAGCGGCCACAGTAATCAATAGTCAGGCAGAACTTGGACAAGAAAGTAAAATCGCAAGTTGACTTTGATACGTTTTCCAGTGGAGCCCCAAGGAAATCAATCTTCACAATCAACGGTAATCAAAACTTAATAGTTGATTAAGATTATACTTACTCTCAGATTTCATTTTAGGTTAGGTTATCGATGTCTGGCCAATGACTGCGGCATGGAATGACATCTACTTATACGAGAAAGTAGTAGTTGTAAGATTATCCGTGAACTTATAGTAAGTATTAGCACTCCTTGTAAAACCACTGTGCTAGCACCACTTTCATTTTCAAGATGAAGAAAAATAAGACTAACAGCAATCCAGTGTGGTGGAGATGAGTCTTAACAGATACCAGTTCCCGAGAATATCATGGCAAAATTTCAAATTTTGTTCCACGTGTGTTTCTGCCTCCGTTTGCCTTCGGGCTGGTATTAGAGCCCACGCACGGCCCAAAAAAAGAAGATGATGAAGATCTCCAATTTCGAAGTTCAGCATCCAGGAGGTGCTTATGCTTTCCCCCTATGTTTATGTAGTCTCCTCGGACAGAAGTTCCCCTACGGCACCCTTTACATACTCGGGAACAGAAAATAAAGATGCTTGATGTGCATGGTAAGCATGAGATTAAGAATAAGATGGATTACAGGGTAAGCAGGGTAAGCCTTAACTCTAGCACAGCCGAAGCAGTCGCCGCGGGATCAACGAGATCTTCGTCTTCATCTCCCCATATCGAAGGGGAGTGCCCCAATCTCGACAGTTCATCCCATACTCTTCTATGCAAATTCGTAACGTCACCAATTAGAGAAGTGGCAGTTTGCATTTCTGAAGAACCCACGACCACGAGAGTACAGAGAGATACCACTTCTGCCTCCTGGTGGTGTATGAAATAGCACTACGGAAGTAAGTGGCTTTTATTTTTTTTCTGGGAAAAGGATACCGATGAATTGATGGGGAAAGATGCCGAATTGATCGATAAATCGTTCAAAATCTACTACTGCTCATCTCCAACATAAGTCGGTGTGCGCCCATGTTTCTATCCACATCATTCTTGCCGTTTTTTGCAACGTTTCGCCAAAAAGTGGGTCTTCAGGATAGATCTGGTGCAAATCCCACGCTTCAGGTGGAGCTCCATCAGCGCAGGCCTCCATCACTAACTTCTGCTCCTCGTGGATGCTTCATAATTAGAAGAGCCCAATTCATTACAGTCGTGCTGGGGGTGGGGTTCCACCCCTAGAAATACAAGGGCGAGACATCACGACCTTTCTTCATACGGAGGTTCTTCAGGGAACAAGATCCATTTCTTACATATAGCGGTTGGGGGATCCACTCTAGTTGTTGTGATGAATGGACTGGACGGTTGATGAGGAATCCCTCCAATGTCTAGAGGAAGAAGATGGAGATGGATTTCGACTTTTAGTTTTATAATAGGAGTAACCGTAAGATAAACGATCTCTGTGGTAGTACGACCTGACGTCATCGTCGACGCTCACGCTATTCCCCAGATGCGAAGGCATGTTGTGATGCCACAGCTTGAGAGCACGATGCAGCTCTTTTTCGTTGCGAAACCTTGTCCTCGCACGAGGAGCAGCATTCGTCCCCTCTTGAAGATGTTAGCGGCGCTAGTAAAGTACAACTAGTACGCGTAGTTTTCCCGTTCCTCCGTCATTCTTTTACTAGTACACAGGGATCATAGCGAAGATAGACAAGTATGATGATTTTGAAGTAACTTTCCCAAATCCAAATCTTCAAGTAGCCCTTCATCTTGTATTACACTTCCTTGCAGACGTTGATCATGTAGACCACGAGAACATGGAGCAGGGCAATAAATTCTAGTACGGAAAAAGAGGTACGGAAGTCGATTCTTATAGCCTTAATGTTGGTCGTCTCGATCATCTGGCGGACCTGGACAGTATTTTTTACGTGTTTTTTGGATTCGTTCTTGTGGCGAAGCAACATGCTTGGTAGCCCATGGCGCGACACTTCTTATCGTTGGGAGTTCTGCATGACCGAAAAAATCCCAGAGTCGATTCTGCGAACCACCAAGGTGCTCTAAGAAACCGCGAGCAGACATTATCGTGGACGAGGTTCCAGCTTGATCATCAGCGTGTTGTTGTTTTTTACTACCTTGATGAGAGGCATCCTCTTGATCTTCTTCAACATCCGTTTTGTCATCGTCATGAGCGTCCCCATCGTCGTGCCCCTCCACATCTCTGTCCACCTCATCATGATCGTCCCCATCGTCGTGCCCCTCCACATCTCTGTCCACTTCATCATGATCGTCCCCATCGTCGTGCCCCTCCATATCTCTGTCCACCTCCTCTTCGAAAGTACCATTTTTACCAGCACACTTATTTACACCAATTTTCCGTCTCTTTCTGCTTATACAACTGAACTTCTCTTTCTCTTTGTCGTCAAGCACATCATTGTTGCTTTTTTGATGCTTTCCATGTTGATTCGGACCACGTGGTACAGTCGAACTGGAACTTGAAGAAAGACGAGGCCGTTTTTTTGGCAGTATATCTCCTGCTTCTGGCTGCTGCTCTGCTTGCTCTGGTTCTCCATCTCGAACTAGTACAGGTGTTTCATCTTGGGTGGTCGTGCTAATTTGTCTCTTGATGCTGCTCCTCTGAGGAAGTTCCTCGATGTTCATGCCGAGAACTCCGCAGGCAGAGAAAACACCAAAGAGCAACACCAGAGCCAAGCCCATCTTCGAGCGTGATTGTCCCTGAAAAGGGACGAACAGACGCTTGTCCATCTTGTTGCTCATCGTTACAGTTACAAATATTTTTACTACGATTTGGTACAATTGGTTCTGGTTGACCTTCTTCTGAAGATCGAAGTATTAGTAGAAGATATTACCAGACGTAAACGAAGTTGTACTAGAACAAAACGAACTAGCTGCTTATCTATTTTGGAATTGGAACTAGTTACTCAAAAATAAATTTTCGAGTGACTACTTAAAATGAAAAATAACCATAAATTGTCTTCAGTGTCTTCAGGACTACATTATTGATGACATCCTCGCTTGAAATTGTGCAGTATTTTCATGGGCGACTTTCGTTTTTCCTTCCTGGTCAGGTGTTGGGGGAGTGAGGCAGTGTTCCTGTTTCAGTCTCCTGTAACAAATGGTTGAACAATGGACAGAGCAAGAGCGTGAAGAAAGACGTCAGATGCAAATGCATCAATACAATACAATTAATCTCGCTTTTTTTTTGTAGTGCGAGCGAGTTCCGATAAATCAAAACCTACCTGCAGTGCAGACTGCCTTAGGGTAGTATAACTCAGATGGTGCACATGCAACAAGGAAGTCCATTGCAATGACAATTCTTTTGCGGGAGAAACTTTGCAAAAAATTATCGTCAAGCAGCTACTCAAGCACCATTGTGCAACATGTGCTTATTTTTTTCACATTTTGCAGCGTAATTCGTGGTGAGTTCTTCAGAGTTCTCAAATCCGTCACCGTCGGGAATTCTTTATGCATGATTTGCATGCCATCATTCTTGGGAGAGAAGTCGACATCAAAGTAGTCTGCGAGTCAGTGATAGATAATCATCAAAAAAATCTAATACCGACCATGATCGTATTCTTGTAGTATACAAAGCAAACAGGAGAACAATTGACGGAATGCACTTGGTCGACGTCATCTTCATCTAAGTAGGTCTAGTACTACAACAGGTATAGAAACAAGATATAACATAATTAAGCATTTCCAAAGTAGCAATTTGTGAGAACAATAAAAATTCATAATGTCGTCGAATCTCGTCTGGTGCAACTGACCAATAAGTTTCAAATCTTGTAAACTCGCCTTATAGCCTTGTTAGCTAGGAGAAACGATCGAAAAAGTTCGAAAACAATCTTTAGAAACAAACGTCATCGAGTACTAGAATAGATTCATTGTTCTAGTAAGTCTGACTACTTATATTCTCAACATTCATGATGGTTCTGCAGCTTTATGTGCTTGTTTTTCTCACATCAGCCCTGCATTGAAACAATTGTATAGCACCTGCCGCACTCGTGGCATCTCGCGGATTTGCTGGGCGACGAAGGAGTAGACGGCTGGAAAATTAGAAGAGAAAAGCTCGATAATTATAGAACAACAAGGTAGGTTAGACTGTCTTAGAGATCACAACTCCTGTTCGAAGAACAAGAAACAACCTAGTACTAGGTACTATTCAAAATGAACCCCTATTAAGTACAAGTACGATCTCAAGAAAAAGAATCTCCGCACCTTCTTGGTTGAATCTGACTCCTAATTAGTACAAATACGACCACATTAAGCATAAGAAAGAGAATCTCCGCACCTTGGTTGAACCCTAAATCGACCAAAAAAGAGGGATCGTCTAATAGAGCAGGTCTATCGTGGAAGAGCAACTCCATATCTGCGGTGCGGGGTCTAGCAAGTCGCTGGTCTGGCAACACCCGTAAAGATCCCGTCTCGGGTATCCCTAAGCGCCTCAAGGCAGTATAGAGAATCACTTTCTTCTTACGCATCTCTCCACCCAGAGCTCGAAAAGTTGGCATGAAGGTTAGAAGAGGAGCTATCTGACTCTAATGAGGATGTGGTAGTACAGTTTGTAAGCGATTAATTGAGTTCTTCTAGAAACAGATGATGGAAATACATACAGCTTGTTCTCCATCTCTTCGTGCTGGACATGCAAACTCAACAACGAAAACATCATAAGATCCCAGGTGGTTCCATCACATACGAGGCACGACCTGCTGGTCCAGACCCTCCTCCCTGAAGTACTTTATCCGATATGCACGTCTTCCACGTAGCGAGCGCACTCAATGTTAGAGCTACCCCGTTAGCAATCCTGAGTGCATCCTTGGTCCTCGCTTTTATTTCAAGTATTTCCCCAATCTACACCAACCACGATAAAGCTCACTGATCTCTCTCCTCCTTTATTTGAGCATCTGGCTAACGCCGCTTATGCTAGAAAAAAGCGAAGCAAGTTGAATAACAGGACACCGCACGCCTGTGCTAGACTAAGAGCCCCTTGCCTATAATTTGAGACTTCAAGATCTTGCCTATTTCAGATCGCACGAGAGACCAATTAACTATTAATGATTAAAAGTTGTAAAAACCCAGATGTAAATAGGAAAAGTTGTAACCCATTCAAGTAGGAAAACGGCCAAGGAGAAGGATGATGCAGAGGATGCTTGAGCGGACGCCTTAACAAAGCCAGTTGAGTGTCCGTTACTGCTAAGTACTTGTTCCCCAACACGGTGGTATAGCAGGGACGCGGCAACCCAATCAGCATCTCACTGGGTCGTCCTCGAGCATCTCCTCGGAAGCCGGTGTTTGCCATGAGGCGGTTGGTGTCTTCTGCTTCCTCGACAAGGAATGAGGAGCCTCTGGTAGAGAAATGCTGCTGTCGCACGTTGTATGAACAAGCCCAAGACGAGGGGGGGGGGAGATAGGAAAGTGCTGCTTCTCATTACATCATGTGTACATTTCCTTCATTTATTGCTTCTTCTTTTACTAGTTGATATCAGTTTGCACTACTTGAGGTAACGCTGTAAACTGCAACTCTTTATTTGCTAGTTGATAATAAACAATAAATATCTACTAAAGTATTCATAGGCTTACGCTTACAGCTATAATCCAGATCCAGATCCACCACGTGGACCACGATACCAACAAATCATAAAATCGCTTCCCTCGTTCCACCTACACGAAATAATTGGTCTCCTGCTCTTTCTGGTGCTAAAATTCGCCTTCTCCTTTCGTCCCACAATGCATTTTGTTGGGAATACGCAGTTTTCGCGCTTTGTCTAGCTTTAGACAGGTCCGGGTCGTCTGGGTACACTCGGCTGAGGTCCCAATACTCAACTTGTATTAGAAATAGATGAGGTAGCCAATACCTTTACTCAACTTGTATCAGAAGTACTTAAATGAGGCAGTTCAAGTTCTTCGAAGTTTTTTTGTTTTATTTCGTTACCTTTATCATCTAGCTTTAGACAGGTCCGGGTCGTCTGGCTTTCGACAGGTCCGGGTCGTCTAGATTTTCCCTACTAATACTCAACTTGTATTAGAAAATAGAGGACTTCTGCTTCTAAGAAGAACAAGAAGAGCAGGACAATATATAAGTGCAATCAATACCAAAAACCGCAAAAGTTTTTGTAGCCATAATTTTGCACCTTTCGCACAAGCAACTTGAATCAATTTTCGCATTTCTACTGCCCAACCGGAATCGTACTCTTCTGATGCGAGTAGCCAAAACGAGAGTGCTTCGTCTAGCTCATTTGCATCTGCAAACCGAGTGGGAAACCGACGAGCTTCTACTGCGGAAGACGAGGACGAGGAGGTTGATGAGGTTCTCTGTTGAGGTTCATCTGCTCTGTGGACGACGCTGGGACGAGATGTAGGTGGAGATGATACTACCAGTTCTTCCCTGTTTCTATTATCCATCTCTTCCTCTTCTACAACTACTTCTACAGGATTATGTGTTTCTTCTTGGTTTTCTTGCTCATCTTCTATATCCCATTCCCCAATTCCCATATCTACATCGACTTCTGGCGCATGATCCTCAGGCACATGAAGATCTTCCTCCGGCAAATCTCTTTCGTAAAACACTATGTGCGGCCCACCCGCCATCTCCCGAACATTGCCAGCGCGTGCGAAGAGGAGGTCGAAGTCTTCATCTAGTTCTTGTAGTAGACCTAAATCTAGTTGTTGACCACTAGAGTGCGAAGATTGGATCGAGGGTTCCGCAGAGCAATACTTCGCACGAATGGTCTGTATCCTAGTTTCCCTGGTCTCGACAGACATGAAGCGACCACCTGCTGTGCGAGCTCGTCCAAGGTCTTTGAGGAGTAGGTTGCTCCACAAAACAGTAGCTCTTTCATCCCCTAGATGGGAGACGATGGAAGAGAGATCAATTTTCGCTTTTGAATTTGATAGTTCGTGATCTGATGACTCACGGTGATCCGATGACTCAGATTCTATCTTCTGCGACGGTCTCTTCTCTATGCTCAGGTCGTCTACGTGTGGTGCTGCAGCTGAAGGTGGTCTTTCCTCTTCCTGATTGTCTATCTCCATGCCATCTCGTCCTGGTGCTTCGCCTTCCAGTTTGTCTGGCGCTTCGGCTTCTAGTTTGTCTGGTGCTTCGGCTTCCAGTTTGTCTGGTGCTTCGGCTTCCAGTTTGTCTGGTGCTTCGGCTTCCAGTTTGTCTACTATCTCCAAGGCCATACCATCATCCTCTAATATTGCCTTTGCTTTATCTCCACGACTATCGTAAGTTGTCCCTCCTGTTGCTCTGGTCGTGAAAGTAGAGCTCCAAGGTATCTTATTTCGAAAAGATGTACTGCTTCTGCTGGAGCTGGCATCACCCAAGCTCCACCGAGGAGCCCTTTTTGCAACCACAAAGATGCAAGCCGATTGATGTGTGTTCGAGAGCTCGAGAAACAATTCGAGAAAAACGAAAACGAAGCCGCAACTTCCCACGCGGGTGCTGGATAGAAACATTTTGCTGATATTGATGCTAGATGTTGTTGAAAAAGAGAATGAAATTGACCTGGCTTGTAGAAGATCAAGATTAGTACCCAACTAATATTATCGATGCTTGTACATGATGATAATGCTCGGTCTCGGTCGACAAGTCTGACAAGCGACTAAATAGAAGATCACCAAACACACGGATATCTACTAAGCTGTTTTCGTGAAACTACGTAAATATCAAGTCACTTTTTCCCGCCGCCAATGGATCTAGCTTAATGGAGCTATTTCTTGCTAGCTGTGACTTTTTTTCGTTCGAAGTAGATGAGAAGCAACGATCCATGATTTCCAAACGGAATGCGGTTCTGACTTTCCAGCACTTTCCATTTTATTTGTTGACAATGACAGATAGATCGCCAGACTATAAAGTTCTCGGCTATTGAACGGACGGTGGTGGTCCATTTCATCTGTCAGGAGTATTTCTTGTCAGCAACATCATGACTGGACCGAGGGCTTCCGCCTTCGTTTTCTGACAGGAAACAAACCGCTACGCATACGCTTCAACAAACAGAAGCATGTTTCTCCTTCTTGGCATCAGCGTGCCGACTTTATACTTTGATGAAGATTTGAAAAATCATTTCATACAAACAAAGTTCCCGGCAGCATGGGCGACGCCGCACGATGATTACATGGGTTCATCTCGTTTCGTCCGAAGGACCTATTTCTATATCCACCACTTCCACTGCGTCCGAAGGACCTATTTCTATATCCACCACTGTCCTTCTTTAAAAAAGATCGCTAGATTTGGATAACCACTCGAACAAACTGGGTCTGGGATCTTGATCATTTTTAGCAGGATGCCCAATCGCCTAGAGTGGTGACTAGATTAGAGATAGTTGGATTTAACTGAGAAAAAGAACGGGAAAGGATATGTAGACAAAGAGTGAAGATGAAAAACAATGAGAAAGTCCATGAACCCGAAATGGATCAAGGATGTAGTATGGATGCATTTTATGTAGAAGACAAAGAGGATACCCCATGGCAACTCAATGAACTCTGTATGATTTTGGTCATGTATCGAGGGATGATGGATGATCTGACGCCTGATTCGCAGGCGCGACCAGATAAGTGCTAAGTAGACGACTTAGATTGGTTGTAGTTCATCATGATGCAGATGAACATTGTAATTGTATCATCTTCATGATGCTAAGTTCACTTGGATAAAAAGAACACAATATGAATCAATGCACCAGTGCCAGATGGGGACGCAAACAAGAACTACAACTACAACCTTCGATAGGACAAGAACCCATCGTCCGCTTCCAAAGCATCAAGATTGAGATGACTAGCTTCCTTTTCATGCCGTTCAACCCCTGTGATTTCATCGGTCTGCCTTTCAACATCTGCCGCCTTGAAGCTCAACAAATCTTCATCGTCAATCTTGCCACGTATGTTCTCCTCCTCCTCCCCTTCCTTCTCTTTATCGCAGTCCCCTCGACCAGCACGACTGCAACACTTATTCCAGCCAAGCAATCGGAATAGCTTTGGCACAAGCGGAACGATCAGTCCGATGCCGACACCCAGAAAGAAGCCGACCAAAGACGCGATTTCACCTTCCTCCATGTACCGGGACATAATGGTGCTGTAAAGCACCACAGCTGCTATGAGACCACTCACTGGGAAGACACCGTAAACGACAGCTTTTTCAACTACGAACGGTCGATGTAACTTCTCTTGGGGAGGCTCTTCGAGGTCCTCAAGTACGTCGTTCAGAGGATGTTGTACTGCGTTTTGGTAGTCCTCGGTATGCACCTCGCGAGCTTCTACATCGCGAAGTGATATGTTTGTATGGTGCTCAACACCCTCTGGAACCTTTTCTTCTTCATCTCGCTTGTTAATCTCATCCCCAGAGCGGTAGATGTGCAGGAAAAAGAGAGAATCGCTTTCGTTGGAGGAACCAGGTGAATCTTCTTGGTGACTTTTCGGCGTTTTCGACTGTGCAAGGCTTGTTACTACTTTGGCATCGTCCGCTTTCACAGCAGTACTTGGTACTCGTGCACCTTCTTTAGATGATTGCGGAGAAGATGGGGATGCAGCTGTTATCATGTTGGACCCACGAACACCTTCAACTTGTGCTTCAGGCACTACACTATCTCCAACAACTACCCCAATTCCAAATGTCGGCGACGAACTGTAGGCATAGGATGGCAGCAGCACAGGCGTCGATTCCATCGTAGAGTCATTCGAGGACGTTGGACTTGGTCGCTCGCCTCCAACGATTTGTTGCGACAGCATCGAGCTAGTAGATTCCTCACTGAGAGAAGTCACACGTGGAGCGGCGCTCGTTCCTGAAGTGGGAATCCTGGGACCAACTGCTCTATCTTGATTCTGTTGCTGGCCCTTAGAAGTTCCGCGTTCAATGATCTTACAAGGTTGAAGAGATTCTTCTTCTTCGTCTGAATCTCCAGTAGGTAGCCGTAGAATCTTCTTTGCTCCAAGTAAAGGCTTTTTTTCGTCCGCTTCTGCTTCTGGTGTATCTTGTTTAATGCTTCTAGGCTCCTGCTCCTCGTGGTCTACACCCTCCCGCATCATTATTTCTACTCCATCCGCCTTTCCATCCCCCTTTCCATCCTCCACAGGTGACATCTGCCTCAACCGAACAAAGCTCATCAATCCAAAGATGTCCGTCAACACTGAAAACATCGACTCAAAGATCTGTAATTGATGAAAGTCGAAGAAGAAGATTAGCAATCCCACCATCAATGTGTGAAACGCGATCCCACCCCAAGGCGTTTCCAAGCTCGGATGCTTGTACCCAAGACCGGTCCATCTAGGGACAATGCCTTCTGCAACCAAGCTGGGAACTTGGTGACTGGAGGCAAGCAGTTCACTGGCGTAGCTGGCAACGTAGCCGCAAAGGAACGAGATAATGACGAGGATTTTAAGAAAGTGCCAGAGAGGGGATCTTTTTGGTGGTTGCTGTTGTCCTTGTTGCTGTAGTTGTGCCGAACCAGAAGCGGAGCTTGATGAAGATGAGTTCTCGTTGTTTGATCCACTTTCGTTCCCAGAAGTTGTAGGGCTAGTCGTGCTACCTAAAAACCCACCTGCGGCTTTTGCTGGAGGACTAGAAGCACTCCTTGGAGGACTAGCACTAGAAGCACTCCTTGGAGGAGTCGTGATCGATATTACCTGATTTTTACCATCAGGACCGGTTGTAGGAACAACTCTTCGTCCATTTTCCTCTGCAGTGCACGGTCTGGTGGTCGTGCTTCTAGAAGAGGAAAAGGTAGTTGTAGCATTTTCACTTCCACGACCTATTGCCATGGTCGTAGCGCCGGTACTACAAGAAGAAATGCTGCCTGATGCAGTAGATGACGAATTGGACTCGCCTCCCTCATCCTCCGCAACAGTCACACTTGAAAGACCAGACTGATCTCTACTATAGAAGCTCTCCTGGTCGTTCCGCCTAGGCACCTCTCCTTTAGCTAGTCCTGGGAGTACAATTCGCTGCACTAGTTCCCGCAGGCTTACCTCGACATCATCCTCTTCCTCGTCGTCTGCATTATTTGAAGTAGAAGAGGAGGTAGAAGCTCCTGAGCCACTGTCCCCAGACGCAGTGTCTTCTCCATCTGCTGCCCATCGACTCCAGTGTTCCACATTCGCTACCGCCACGGCACTAAAGACAAGCGCATACTGCAGAAAACTTGCAATACACGCTATAGAAAGTGCTTTTGGCATGGTTTTGGCAGGTTCGTGAATTTCTTCAGCGACTGAACCGACCAAGTCCCAGCCAGAGAGAGCCCAATACGCAGTCAACAGAAGATTTTGACCACTGTGAAACCAGTGAAACTTCTTCGGAGGCTTCTGGATTAAGACTGAGAAATCACGAGGCTTGCGGACCCAAGTGTAGGCGGTCGAGGTTTTCTGTTGGCTGTCAGGATGAGGAGCAGGTGCATTACTGCTCTGTGCTGCAGCTGCTGTTCCCGCGTTAACACTTTGGTCGGCAGCTGAGCTGTTGCCAGTGGTCTTTGCTGGGTTCTTTACCACTCCTGATGTTTTCGGACTTGCTTGTTTAGCTGCTGCGCAATTAGCACAATTCGCACAGCTACTTGCATTTTCATCATCTGCTTCCTCGTCGTTCGTGTTCTCTCGTGTGATTCCTGTTCCACGTCCAGCCCCTTCGTCCAGCAAGCCTCTTAAATCTACGTTGACCATTTCGCCTCTATGATCGTACACTACGCTTTTCCCAAGCAAACGAGCTTCATCAACGGGATCTATGTGCGAGCCGCCTGTATAACCGAAAAATACGTAGCCCACGAAGAGAAGACACAGTAGCAGTCCGATTCCAGCCATTACTTCTAGAATTCGGTCATAGGTCTCGTTCGAAAAGAGGGCTGGCAAGGCTAGGATGAGGATTACGCTCAGTCGGAGTAAACGCCGGCCCCACCATCCGACCCAGAAAGATGGACATGTGCTGGGACTTGTTCCACCTAGAGATGCTGACGAAGGAGACATAAAATCTCCCCCAACGGTCGCTTCTCCTCCACCCATAGTTGCACCGCTGATCATCTGCTCTTCCAAGATCGACTCGATCAATGCGTCGACCAGTAAAACCGGAAAGATCGCAGATCCTATCCAGCTGGCCAATCGTGACCAATAGATGATCTGCCAGGCCCAATAGTCGCCGTATTTCTCGCCAAACGCACGACGAACCCACACCACGGCCCCACTGTCCGAAGGCATCGCGCAACTCAATTCGGTGACCCATCTGCACTGCGCCCAGGACCAAAAGAGAACGACGAAAAGTAGTGCGGCCAGACCGAGAAGGGGACTGTGGTTGTAGATTTCCTCGACACCCCAGGGACCCCCAGAGACACTGAAAAAAGCGAGAGCGGCAACAGCGGGAGTGCGCATGCCACTACCATCACCATGTGAAGCAGATGATTCTCCCACGTCGTCATTTTTTTCGCCTTTGTTCTGGAACCTTCGTGATCGAGAACTAATCAAGCTGCTGCGATGCGAAAGGCAACTGCTGCGACGCGGAGAAGACACTAGCAAGTCTCTTTTCTTGTTTTTCATAGAGCAGCCTAACACTAGTTCGCCTCCGTCAGGACTTCCGAGTTGTGCTGGTTCATTTTGTAGTTCATCATTGTAATATGAAGCTGTCACCACGAAGTCTTGACTCGCTCTGGAACTACACTTACGAATATCACGACTTCTGGTACAAGTTCCACGAGGTGTTGTTGCTTCCTCTGTACTACCCAAAAGCAATGGACTCTTTTCTTCAATCGCATCTAGTTGTTGCGATCCTCTTGGTGGCGACGGTGATGGTGAAATCGCTCTAGAGCTACGTCCACAGGCTGAAGAAGAGCATGACCCTTCCGCGTCTCTATCCATATGGTTGCGTTCACTACCTCTGTCTGTGGACATCAAAGACGCAGATCGGTAACGATGCTTCCATCTTCGAATCAACTGCGGTGCATCATAGAGTTGCTGAAAGATGCTAGGATCCTCATGTTCTTGATGACTGTCGTGAGGTTGCTGGTGGCCATGCTGGTGGTCACCTGGTGCGGAGAATGATATGCAGGAGGAAGGAGCAGCACCTCCATGATGTAATGCATGAGTGAAATATCTCCCAGAACCAGAAGCAGAGCTACTAGAACTCTGTCGAGAAAACAAAGACGAGTGCGGCGGTCCTTCCAAACTTTCCCTTGGAGAAGGCACCGGGGAAGCTCCTCTGGAAATTCTGGTTGCAGCTTCTTGTTGTTGAGTGCAGCTCTTTGAAGGAGCAGAAGATGAAGTACGTCCCAGCATCTTCAGTCGTTATTCGTTTTTTGAGTTTTTGTTGGGGACGAGTCAGTAGAGTGGGTAGAAGTAGAAAAGGGGGGTATGCAATACCACGGCTGCTTTGTCTTTGCTGCGCTTTAATGAGCAGACAGTAAAAAAACTGCGCATGCACCCAACGTGTTCTTGAGGTTGACCGTGCAGAAAAGCGAGGTGTTGAAACTGGAGGAACGTGTTCTTCACGCTGGAGCAGGGAATGGGATCAAAACGAGGGCGTTATTTTACCAAGAAAACTGCTGGAGGCGGGCTTGCGTGGACGTACTTGGATTTGGGGAACGGGCGGGAAAAAAGTTCGACAATATTTCGTATGTTTCGACAATATTTCTTATGCTGCACCACTAGACTGGTCCTGCTATCCACCATACAGAACGGTGTCGAACAGGAACAGCATGAAGAACGTCTCAGCTGCCGACACCATTTTCACCTTACTACTTTTTAACATCTAGGACAACAATTATCTTTATTACACATCATCGGGTTTCGTATAAAAATCTTCATTTTGTTGTCCGTCTGATGTAAGTACCGGATGAGAGAGAAATGAAGTTCGATGCGGACTAAGTGCAGATGTCAAGTAATGCTGACACCTTGTTTTGAGGTCGTTCTCCGTCGAAAAGTAGACATAGACTACAGTTGTAGTACTACAATGGCTGTCACTACGAGAGTTGCAGTTCGTTTGTTTTTCTATGATGCAGATCAGAGGAAAATACACGATAATATACAATCAAGATGCAAACACTATTCTTGCAAGCCCTGCTAGCGGAGAAAAAGAGATCATGACATAAACTTTCCTGGTGAAGATATGATGGTGTTCGTTGTGAATTGTGATTGTGATCTTACGCTTTGCCACGACATCTCGATAGTTGAGATCTCACGTTCCAACTACATGAACATGTTGTCGTTGTTTTTCCTGGTCTTCGTGCTCTTGATCTTTCTCTTCGACTTGTATCCAGTGCACATGGAAAAGATTCAGTACATCGATTGGATCATCTTGCATCGGATTTATTGGATCTCGGTTTTTTGAAGGTTATTTTCTGAAGGGTATTAGAACTTGGATCTTGCATTAGATTTCTGAAGGTTATTAGAACGCCTGATCTGAGACGAGGAAGTAACTCGAACCCGATCGTGGAAGAGGACACACCGTCTGATATCAGGAGTCAAGGAGACTTGCTCAATATCCTTTCTGATTCTGAATCTTTGTTTTTAGTGCATTCCGATGTGCTAGAAAAACAAGACATAGACAAGAGCTCGGGGTTGAATGTGATCCTGATCGATATCTGAATCTATTATGTCAAGATCACTGATGTCCCTGCTTCATCACGACAGACTCTTTTCTAGACGAACGAAGGTCTACTACCTTTTCCTCTGGACTGATCCAATTTTTCTTTCATCCTACTGATTTGCTGCATCTGCAATGCTAACGCCTCATCGAAGTTCTTCTCTTGTCGCGCCTTGTTTGAGATCAATGTCTGCAGACCACTTATGCTTTCAATAGACGTAGCTTGACCTTGAGTAGACGTTTGTTTCTTGTTCGTTCCGGTGCCACTGCTTGTTCCACTATCTTGTGCTGTCTCTTTCTTCAATGGACTTCTTCGACGTGGAGACAACTCTCCAGCGAGATGCGGGACAACTGTCGTTCTTGTTCTGCTGCGGGTCTTCGACGTTGTAGCGATATCCTTCTTACCAATGTCTTTCGAAGATGACGCTCCTGTTACATCATCAGATGCAGACGTTGCGCCACTTGTTCCAGCAAGAATTCTAGTTCGAGCAAAAGTGCGACCTTGATCTAACAAATTCTCCTGCAAAGGATTCTGATCGACAAAAGGAGCCTTTCTAGCTTGCAGAGCCCAAGCTGCTGCGGACTCAGACCCCAGCACTGCTGTTGTTGCCCCAGCACTGCCACCACCTGCGCCACTAGCTGATGCATCTACTTCGTGATCGTGTTCTTGTGCTAGGAGACAACCAGAAAGAAACAATTCGATCTCCTCGGATGACCATAGAGGGCGTAAGCCGTCACGCCAGGGCTCGATGAGGGAATCCTTAGATCCGGACCACTCGTTCCCGCTTCCATTTGCTAGTTCCACTGTCCGTCTCAAATTGGGCAAAAGAGTACTGCGCACGAAGTCCCGACCGAAGTAGACAGGAGAAGAAGAAGATGTAGACCTGTGATTCTGAAGATGTTGATGTTGGCTTATGTAGTAGAGTCGCTCTGGCGATGCTAAACCTGACTCAACTCCGGCAGGTTCTTGAAACACCACTTTTACAGATCGCAGTTCTACAACTACTGCGGGTGGCCTAGGGAGGTTACTGGTGGTCATGATCTTTCTCAGCAACAAATTCGCTTCTAATGCCAACCAATCCGTGGTTACACCGAAAGCCCTCTGTAGAAACTGTCGTCTTTGCGTAGAAGACGAGGATGGTCCCGCTCCACCTCCAGCACCATGTCCATACGAGGAAGCTATTGTAGTACAACTAGTAGCCACTGCAGGAGGTAGCAAATCTCCTGCTCCACTAATTCTAGGAGGAGGTGTCTGATGTCTCATTCTCGACGGTGAGACGACATTCATATGCGTTTCATAGTAAGGATCTTTGTACGGTGTAAAGGAGGAAGACGATGAACTAGTACCTGTGGCCGCCCCTGCAGCTGCAAATGAAGTTGTAGTTGCAGCATTCACGTTGTAGTTGTTCGTACCACCACCACCTAGTCCCCCACCCCCACTCGTCATCTCAAGATACCCTTTGTGGTCGGCAACTTGGAAGCATGGTCCCACATCCCCGAAAAGCACAACGTCTCCAGGTGAAAGTTGGCAAGTCTCCAGACCCTCAGCTAACAAGGTTCCGTTGATGCGGATGAGGTGGGGTCTAGGCTTGTGGGGTCTAGGCGTCCCGCCAATGGCAGGAGTAGAAGATGTTGATATCGTACTAGTCTCCCCTTCACTGCTTGAAGAGGACCTACGTCGAACGAGAATCGGAAGTCGCTCTGTCTTGTTCTTGGTACTATTGGGTGAGTTATCTTTTGGTTTCGTATCAACAGTCTTGGCCGTGGAGGTACCTGTTGCTGGTTCAACTACGAGTCCTTGATTCACATTCACCGGATCCTCGAGACAAACAATAACACAACCAAATGTCTGCTCAAACAGCGTATCACCACAAGACCAGGAGCTTGCTTCTTTTTCAAAGATTGTATCTGATATTATCGAGGAAGATGAAGTTGTCGTGTCGGTTGTACTCCTAGGCGCCACTATTTTCGCACACCACTTGCTATCCAGTAAGGGCGATACGTGTCTGCCTATGAGGTAGAACTGCGAGGTTTCATTGGTTGCACTGCTTGTTCCTCCACTACTATTGGTAGCAGCTGTACTCTGAAATCCGCTTCCACCTCCGGTTCCGGTCGCCTTCTTCGTCAGCCTAGTATTCCTCGTACTCGGTTCCAAAGCCGCTGACTGTGGAACTATCACAGTCCGATGTTCACTTGCAAGCGCATTCAAAACTGGCACTAGATTCTGCTGCAAACCCTCCTGCAGCAAAAAGGTTGTACGAAAACGGCCTGTGTCCAAGTACAGAGGCATAAAGACGTCATTCCAAATATCGGTGGCGTGCAGCCACCAGTCGGGAGTGCCAGGCGTTGTTGTAGTACTTGATGAAGAGGAAGATGTTGAACTACCAGTGCCACCACCAGATCCTCCACAAGTTCTCGTTGTAGTAGCAATTCTTCTCAAAAAAGCGCGTTCATCGACTATGGCCAGCTGAACAGCCATGGAGACCTTACCTCCTCCGAGACTATTGTAGTTGGTGGCAGTCGAACTCGAAGGAAGGAAAGTAGAACTTCTACCGAACCCCCCATTTCCACTTCCAGTCCCACCCGTACCTCCTTCCCGCACATACCAAGTCACTACTGTATGACTGTCGCTCCGCGTGTCTTCCACCGACTGAGTGGAAAGAAACACTTTCCCTAAGGCACTCCTGACTAGCGACGATAGTTGCGGAAAGGTGTCGTAGACTACTTCTGATAGGCCAGGAGAGAAGTGTAAAAAGGAGTTCTTTGACAGGGAGAGGAGCGAGGAGTCGTCTTTTTGCTCTGCACCTCCATGCTGAGCGTGACGACCAGGACCAGGAGGACCAAGTAGATCTCTAATCTCACCTCCTTGGTGAAACTCCACACAGGATACAGCAAATTCCGCATTCGTTCCTGCTCTCTGCACAAGTTTGCGGAGCTTTAGGTGTACTGACTCCAGTAATCGGTCCAAGTCCAAGCTCTGCTCATCCAAGTTCGATTCATTGTCCACAAACACGACAATTGCGACATTCTTGCCACCTTGGGCTGCAGTGTCCAGAGAGCCAAAACGGACCACACTTTCGAGCTGATGAGCTTCGTAATCGATGAGGTCGATGTTCTTGTAGTCAGAATAATTGCTCGTTTCCCCTTTGTTGTTCCCAGATGAAGCTTTGTCCTTGCTAGGAGCACCCCCACGGCATCGAAGAATACCTACACGAGGTGGCGGCTCTTCCTTTGCGGACTTCTGGGTCGTCGACGAGGCAAGCTTTGTGTGCACATTGGGCAAGAAGCAAGACGACGACATCATTTTTTGAATGTAAACTCAACAGAGGGACAGTAGCGTTGGCGTTGGGGCCGAGAAAATATGCGCTCGAAAGATTAGTATCCTCACGATTGAATTTCTCCTCGTCAGGGCATGTTATGCTTCTTCTTCATTCTCACTCAGTGCTCGTTGCTGAGCCATCTATCCCGGGAGCGTCAGCGATCGGATAGGATAGGAGTTGGCTCGCCGTCCACAGTTTGACCTGTATCCTCACAGGCGAACGTCCGTAACCTCAGAGGGACCACCAAACAGTAACTATCGTCAGCGAAGCTGCTTCTACTTGATTTCTCAAAAATCGATGTCGATCACTTTTCATATCTGTGCAAGAATCTGTGCTGATTGACATCGAGCAGACTGCTCACCGTCGTAGGTGTCCTGTGTGTTGGTCACGAAGTTTTACAGACTTGACAAGGAATTCAAAAATTTAATTAAAATGATGTTGGGAGTACCAAGCTAAGAGCTAAGATCTTCTTCAGGTGCAAGAAGTAGATCACGAATAAGAGAAGAGACAAAATAAACTGAATTTTCAACAAGATCGATGAACATAATTCTAATTCAAATTCATGACAGGGAACATTTTTATACGAAACTGGTGCGACAAGAAAATTGACTAAACTTTGAAGATAGACGATACGATTACGGTCATAATTATGCTTCAAGAAATGCACACTAACTGGTCTGAACAAGGAGAAAAATATTGAGCTTTTGAGATGAATGAGAAAAACGAAATAAGGGTGATTAAGGAGATCGGTAAATTACCATGACATTGTTCGACGTAGGTTGACTCGCTGGCTCCAGTCGTTGATTGCTCTGATGTAACAAATATTGAAACGAGGACAATAGATCGAAAAACGTGTACGTACTAAAATGGTGGGAGTGCGGTGAATAGGCGAAATTCAAATTGCAGTTTTCAAAGTTAAGAACAAAAGGCTTTTTATATGACAACAAGCATAAGCTGGAGTTTTCGTTCGTTGTGCGTACGGAAAAATGGCTGGTATAACGGGAACAACGCAATGACAGAGAACATGAAGCAGGATGACAAGATCATGTACTAGAACTAGAAGTTAAGTGTTATACTAAGATAAGGAAACCGACCGACATGCTGGCAAACGCAAATGCGTACGGAAACAAGTAAGTAGGCACGACTACCACGACTACGTGCTGAGGTACTATTTCGACACCGACTAAAAGAAGTTCTTTTTTTACATCAACTGTGCATAAATGAGAGCAAAGGACTAGAACGAAAATAAATGGGGAGTGTCTAAATGTGTTATGTAGTCCTTCGTATGCAACACGTACCTAAGTACGTCATTCTCGGTATACCTATTTCTCAATATTTCTAGTAATACAAGAACAACATATTCATAAATTCATTCTGTACTAGTTCTTATGCAGCGAAGAACTTCTAGGAGGTACTATGCTTACGTACTTCTACTCACTTACGCAGAAAAGTTCTCTACACTTCATTAACCGCAGAAAAGTTCCCTTCTGCCAGAACTGAGAGCATCTTCGCTCTCGTGTCTTCTGCGCCGATCACTGGCGAAGCGTGGAGATTCCACGGTTGTGCATCCATCATGTTGATGGATGAGCCGTTCTCTACCTTAGAGGTAGGTTTCTGGTGTTCGTGGGTTCTCCCGCTTGTTATGGCTGTCCCCACTCGCTTAGGTGGGAGAGCCATAACAAACTACGGTAACAAAAGCACCTTTAACCTACCCTTAACTACCGTACCCGTAGTTCCTCCAACTCCAGCAGTCTCTCCTGCAACTGGACACCCAAGGTCAACGTCAAGGTCAAAGCCCGCCGCTGAGGATCCCGACATTAGCAGTTCCGCTTGATGTGTCGGGATAGGCTTCAGTGCGCCACTGAGTCGCTCTTCTGGGATTGAGGGACAAGTGTAATACTTGATCTTCGGAGCCCCTAGACCAGGTTCTTCAGGGTACATGAAACGCAACTCCTCAACAGGCCAGGAGACGAAATCTACGCCACCGGCGACCTTGCCACAGGTGCCGCCAGGATAACGGATCGGGATTCCATCGATTTGGGGGATTAGAGGTGTGCTGGAAAAAATCACGACATATTACCAGCTGAAATTGTAAATAGAAACTTTTCACCTTGTTCTCTCTTCAGCGGAGGTTAAGGATATTTCATCGAGAGAGTTCTTTTACGCTGACGTACTATCATTTGACAGAAAATGGCGATCTTCATCCACCTATGTGCAAAAATTTATCCTATAAGAAGAGTGATGAATTGTTTAGATTGTAGCCACTTTCATTAGTAAGTCATTAATTAATGTCATATTTTTCAGCCTACTTTCCATTCATAAACAAAACCTCAAGACCATGTAGATCATGAAGCTCACTCTGTTGTGCAAAGCCCAGTCCAATGCGGCTTGGTACACGAGATAGCGGTACTCGTAATCCTTCGATTCAGGGTCAAGCAGGCGCTCGCGTGAATGCAGAAACAGTTTCAGGGAGGACATCCAATACCTTTGGAATTGGAAAGGTCCGTCAAATCCAAAAAAAAGGTTCCGTCGTTTGGACGAAAAGGACAACTGATGTTCTTTCACTACAGCTTCTAGTACAACAACTCAAGAATTATATTGGAGTATGAATTAGATTGTAGGTTATTTAACTTCACTTACCTCTACATTCATATTAGTTACAAGTTGTTCTGACTATCGAAGATCAAGTGATGTATCTTCTTCACAGAAGTAAGTACCCTTTGCACCCATATCCACGAATCATGGCTGCTAAAACATGCGAATTCTTTTTTCTAGCGCCTAACGATAGAAAGATTTCCTCCAACTCTTCCACGCGAGCCGCTCTAGAGTCCTGAATAAACAGCTGCGTGAGAAGCGAGAACATTTGACTGTCGATCACCCGCTCCAAATGCTGCCTCTGCTGAGTAGACGTCGAGGAGGACGTACTAAAGGGTCCACTCCCTCTTGTGTTAGATGCTTGATATCATCATGCTAGCTTGATATCATGCTTGATATCTCTTATCAGAGAGAAGGAGTGGCGCTGTCGACGTCAAGGAGGTAGATATAATTGTTGTTCTCGAACTTTTTTTATGTTTTCTTCGGGACATCAGGGTGGCGCTGACGTGGTGGGAGAATTCATTGATTTACGGATAATTCCGAAGATGCGATGAAGGGACTACACAAAGTCAAAATTTGGACACATTTTCTCGAGACTTGTGTTACGTTCTTCTTCTTTCTTCTCATCTCATGATCTTGTTCTAAATTCGTAACACTCGGTGTCACTGCAGCTGCTGCTGACTGTCCTCTGACCGCAAGGTCATCTCCTTTAGCGAAATCTTGTTTGAGGCACATTGCTAAGAGATAGCCATGCTTCCACTCACAGTTCTGCGGTTCCTGAGACAGCAAAAAGCGCAAATAAGCGATGCAATCCTGTTTGTAGTCTGCGTAGCGCATGGTATTGCCGAAAGCACGGATCTCCAGTTCGTTGTAGCCGAGGTATCTATATCACGATTGGCTTGTTGTATGTGGGTAGTGGACGAGGGAGAAGAGATGTATTGTGGAAGCGCAGTAGATCTGGATGTTATGGTAGAGTAACCTGTAAATCTAACGCTCCTGCGAACAAGAATAGAAATTATGCATGCTAACCCTAACATTATACAACTTCGTTTTTTGTTGTACCTCCAAATGCACTGTCTCAACACCGTGAAGTCATAGTTCGTTGTAGTCGTATTCGACGTCGATGTTGTTACACCTTCTGCTTTCGTGCTAATTTTCTTCACTTTTTCCATCTGTTCGCGGTCATATTGACTCAGTGGACGCATATCGCGGTCAAATTGCAAGAGGCCTGGGACGTAGTGGCCCTCTGGGTAGTTGTAGCACCATGGTCGCTGATGTAGTTCGATTAGTTCGTCATCCTCGCGATCCTCCGCGAGACGTTTTTCACGCTCTTGAGCGGTCTCTTCTGGTCTGTTGTTGTTGTTTTGCTCAGAGTTGGCATCTTGATCTTCGAAATCACTGATACTACTTGTTTCACCTTCTTGGACTTTCCACCCACTAGGACTAGCAACATCAGCATTGGCTTGATGGAAGTCACCAGAGGAGGACGAAGGACCACCTTGTTCATCTAGTACACCAGCTAACTTGTAGTTGTAACCACTTGCGACCTGTTCCACCTCGTCGGAGCCATCTAGGCTCATGAGAGTGTTGTCGGACTTTTTTGAGTTTGGAGAAAGATCATCAGCAGCGGAGGCGACGAGTAAGGAGGATGTAGCTTCTACTGCAGGGCCCGAATGGAGCTGGTGAGTATGGGCAACAGCAGCACCAGAGGCATCTTGGTGCTTTAACGCAAGTTCGCCGCTTGCTGGCGCCGCTCCTGTCGGTAAAAATAACGTAGCATGTTGTTGAGTATGAGTACTAGGGTGCAGCTGTTGAGTACTACTAGAGACACCTCCCCCTACGACCAAGTCTTGGTGATCATTCTCAGTGGCTGACGCTGACCGACTGCCGCAAAGGCCAGGAGGTAAGCGAGGTCCGGGTAAGTGTTGTGCTCCCGCCACAGGTCCCGCAGGAGCTGACGGGTACCTCCCGCCGTTGTTGTAGACGTAACTCTGAGAAGAACCCACGCTCTCTTGAACACCCCACTGCACATTGTGGTGATCGTCTAACTCTAAAACTTCTGCACCTCTTGAGGTCGTAGACCCAACAACAACTTCGTTGTATCCGTTTAAGCCTAGTAGTCGCTGTTGAGTAGCTCCGTCACTGTAGACCTGACGCAAAGGTATATGCGCGGTATGTCGCACAACTCCCCTTGCAGGAAGCGACCAGGATGTTTCTGGATGATGTGGAGGACCGTGTTGACCTCCTTCACCACCATAGTAAGACTGTAGATGATCATGATGATGTTCCTGGTAATTTATTTGGTGCTCATTCTGGTGCTGGTCAACAACGTACGAATATCCACCACCACCAGCTGTAGCAGGTGTACTAGTTGAAGGATGCTGATATTGGTAATCTGAAGTTACGGACAAGTGATGTATTCCGGTGCTTGGATAATAGGCTGCTGCACTACTAGAAGGGGTAAAGGAGCTCGTACCAGAAGATGTTGGTGGAATCGCCGTACTACTCGCTTGACTTCTAAGTGCTGGGAGGTAGTATGTGGGATATGTCTGCGTTTTTTGAACAGCACTTGTCGCACTCGGGGTCGTAGTGGTAGGGTAGTAGAGAAGAGGGTTATGTAGATGTTGTACTTGATGAAGAGCCGGACGAACTACGGCTGGGCCTGGAGCTGCTGCTACATCATTAGAGATAGGTTTTTGGTGTTCGTTTATCCCGCTTGTTATGGCTGTCCCCACCTAAGGGAGAGAGCCATAACAAACGGTAACAAAAGCACCTTTCACCTACCCTTAACATTATGAGAAGCTACTAGTACTGCAGGAGTTGCATTATGTTTATGTGATGAACCACCAGGAGTTCCTGTCGGTGTCGTAACTTCTGGTAGCTTCCTTGAGACCTCGCTATTGTGCGTCGGTGCAGTTTCCAGAGCCAGAATTTCAGGAGAAGCTGACTCTGAGCGCAATTTCGTGGCAGGAGGACCTGCTAATGCGGAAGAAGTCTCCTGTAGTTCGAGTCCACCGCCAGCAAAAACGTTGTTCTTGGGAGACGAGACGGGTGATATTTTTGGTGCGGGTACTCCCTCCACGACATTGTCCTGCTCCTTGGCTCCTGATGGATCAGGTTTAGGATTTGCAGCTTGCGAGGCCTTCAACATTTCTTGGTCGGACATGATGTTCGTCGTTCGTTGTTGGAGGTCGTTGATGTAGAAGGGTAGAAGAGTTGTAGAAAGTCAAAGTGTACAACTAGACGAAGTGTTTATTACGCACAACTCGTCGTTACCGTTACGTAGAAAGGTATTCATACATACGTAGAAGAGTCGTGGTGGTGATTGGGTTTGCAGTTGTTCTTGTAGTTGTGCAAAAGAGATCGTTGTAGCGTATAATCATCGATCGTCGTTTAATCATTCATCATGACTCTATGACAGGAAATGACTTGGTTCTAGACCAAGAACAGCATAATTAACCAATGTAGCGAGAAGGAGCGCACCTATCATTTTCATTTTGTTTAGAGAAGAATCGTCCACGGAATTATGGTCGTGAAATACAGAGACAGACAGCGAGGCACAACTGTTACTGTTTGTAGTGTAGCGAAGGGAACTGCTTCACAATCAATCAATCAAGTGGCGATGCGCGGTAGCCCGAACTTGGCGGACGTGACCGTGTCAC
The DNA here is from genome assembly GCA_905178165.1 of Amoebophrya sp. A25. NCBI lineage: Eukaryota > Dinophyceae > Syndiniales > Amoebophryaceae > Amoebophrya > Amoebophrya sp. A25. The sequence goes on along the minus strand of CAJINU010000007.1, from coordinate 69,680 downwards.
TGCTCGTCGTGCCTCACTGAGTATGCCCGCTCACGCGAGGTCAGTCGTCAGACAAGGGTACGACTTCACAGCACCGAAAAGAAATTTGAGAGAAGGAGCACACGACAGACGAATGTTGAGACACAAACAGAACCGATTCCAACATTTGCTCATTGACATTAGCAAGTTACCGATCTGTAATATCGAACTAGAACAGATTCTTACGCACGTTTCGTGTGCTTCTTCCGCGATGATACAAATGAGTGACAAAAGGAAGAAAAGCATTCCCGCCCAACGAAAAAATCTCAACCTAAAGAGCCAACGACGAAAGCTCATCTGGATCATACAAGTGAGAGAGCTTCTTTGTCATTTTCTTTTTCTTACACGTTATTTTCACTTTCAGTTTCACATGGTGCGAGTGAGCTGCTTCAAAAATCCAAATGAGAAGAAGATCAGCTACAGGCTACAGCGTCGTGCATTATGGGCAACAGCTGCAAACAATGATGATGAAGATATTGATGATGAGTAAAGTTGTACCTATTTCTTTGTAGTATGGCGCAAAATGTGTATTAAAAGACAACTAGTTCTTGTATCAACCTATTTTTTACCTCAAGTTCGTTTCTTATCTACTATGTACAACCAGGACGAGTCATTTTTTACGAGGTGGAAAATAAGCTTTGAAGCGGAGAGAACAGTGGTAGAAGAGAGATATAAGCCACCTAGATGTCATATACCTGAGCAGCAGCGCACGCAATTACTTATGTAATACTGGCAGAAAAAACAGGGGCGAATTAGGGTAACCTCATAAGTCAAAAAAGAGGTCGAAAATAAATTCGAACAAATTAATACTTTCAATATCGGAATGATAGATCATAGCGCCATGCAGTGAAACGGGATCTGAAGCGCTTTGAGTAATCACAGTTCATCTTAAACGTAATCGTAATGTTTTTGATACGATAAAAAATTCATTCAAAAAGTCCTTACAAACCAGAACCTTGACGTCAAAGCCCTTAAGAATAAAGCTCATCTCCAGCAGCAAGCGATGTCCCGTCAGCCTGTTCTGCAAGCCACTTGCCAGCAACCTTGATCAACTCCCTTTTCTTAGAGGGGGTGTAGTTTGTTGATCATAAGAAAGATCAAATTCTAGCATAAGAATCACTATTGTTACTATAGATACGTCTGCTAAAAGAAGCACTATTCAGTATCGTTTGAGCATACGAAAATCAATGCCGACGATCTTCACAATTCATAATTTGCAACTCCTTCGCAGCTGGCATTACCAAAGGATCCTCTGGATTGCCGTAAAGGCCTACGCAGTGACTACCGTGTGGCACTATGTGGCTGATAGGGCTAGGGCCTCGGGATAGCGTTGACCATGGGTCTAGCTCGCCGTTGATGAAGATCTGTGAACGAAAATTCAAGTCATGTGCCATCATCACAAGACAGAGTAGGCTGCGGCCCGCCATTGCAGCGATAAGCGCGTTTCATAAGGCTTCTAGCACGCAGACAAGAAATGGGTTTACTCAGTAAAGACATGAAAAAGAATAAGACAAGAGCAGCGATCGAACCACATCAACCCACCAGCACAAAAAGAAAACAAAAGACCCCAAGCAACGCAGCAAGCACCAGAAAAGCCACACGCCTGCCGGGCGATTGCTCCACCCTCTTCGCCTTTGTAAAAGCAAAGATGTCTACTTTCATGCGGAGAACGAACGAAGAAGACGCGGGCGCACTGTTTGCGCTTTCTTATTTGGTAGAGCAACGGTCTGCAGCGGTTGCAGTTCTCAGGCAAATACTTGTTAGCTTACAGGTGTGCGCATACAGCTGGCAACTGACTCAAGGCCTACAATGTTCAGCCATCATTTTGCTGCTCATCCATGTGTTGAATTGTTGGCGCGTTGTTATTTAATTCGTCACGTGTTCCCGCTCGCTTTATCTTTGTACCTACCTGCTTCAGAAACTTGCAGAGTGCAACGGCATACATCCAACAGTGTGCAACATCTTCCCAATGGAATGCCTTGGCTTGTCTTCTGTCACTGTCTTCTTCCATCATGGTGCAACTTCGACACATTCACAACAGCCGCCACCTGTTGGCGATTGCCCACCTCACACCCGATGGGCATACCAGCAGTCAAAACGCTGCACGCATTTCCAAGGCCAAAGGCCAGCCTCCTCCTCCTCACTCCTTTGCGCATGTGGATACTGCTCTGCCTTTTCCGTATGACTTCAGCCCAGATGCAAAAGCTCGCAGAGTATACGAAAGAACGAAAAGAACGAGAAGACCGGGGGCCGGGCTATTTGGCTCATATTTGTTAGCTGGCTCTACTGAGCTGCTTGGTTGAACATGCGCAGCGGCTGGCCCTTGTTGGTTGTTACTTCTTGCTTAGCCAGTTACACACAAGGGAGACACAAAAGTACTGCGCGGGCTATATCGTTAGACCCAAGGCCTACAAAGCGAAGAGCTTTCATGGTATAGGTATGGGCATGGCTTTGCCCGTCGTCTTGTGTGTTCATACTTCCCACAAACACGAAGAGCATCAGAGCGCTCGCCTCACTAGATTCCATTCTCCCACCACGATCAACCTCCCCACATCTTGACGCTTCGGAGCAACTTCCCCGCTTCTTGACTCTTTGGACCAACTTCCCTAGTTCTTGACTCTTCCAGTTTGGTCGCTATCGTTCAGCTCACAAATTCACGACACCAGACAAAAGCCGACCCGTCGCCGCCGTCCTCCCTATCGTTTGCGGCTCATCAACAAGACAGCGGACGAGGGAAGCAAGCCAGCCCACCCTCGCCCCCGCAGCCGGCTGCTGACATGCTTGGGGGCGCCTGCGTCCGCTCGCCGGCTTGAGTGCTTGGTCCCATTTTTTCAGCTGTCCCGTGCATGGTTTCAGCGACTGCGATGCGCACCGCGACGAGCGCCCAGACTCATGCCCTTTATCGAGCTGCCAAGCAAGGGCCGGCGGGGACTCCGCTCGAGCGTTGGCATACTTGAAAACGCGGCAGGCCTTCTATCGCCTCGACCAGTACGAGACTGACAGAACGCCGCAGGGCGGAGCGTGCTTAGTGTCTACCAGTCAGAAACCGCTGGCGGCTCCCCGGTAGTGGAGTAGCCCCGTCCCTTGCTGTCCGAGGTGCGTCCCTCACATACTGCGCAGCGTCTGCCCCTATTCGTGCCCCCTGTCAAATGGCTGCCCTCAGAGGAACACCCCACCAAAGCGCGGCGACCCTCCACGCGGCTCCCACTCTCTTGAGGCTGACCGCGGTCAGGCGACTTTATCGCGGGACGCGAAGCGATCGGACCGCAGGCCCCTACCAGGGCAGACCGTTGGCCGCCGCCGAGGTCCTACCGTGTGCAACCTCGACAACATCAGCGCGAAGGGCGTCCCAGCTGGGTGCTATTCCGTGAGGGGCTTGCCAGTGCTCCCGCTAAATGATACCGAGCCCGCAAGAAACTTGGCGCCACGGCTCTCCTCTCTCTTGCTCCTGGCGTCGTTCAGGTGGACCTCCGGCCGCGGCGCTTGGACATGCGTATACTCCATAGCAACGGCGGAAGCCCCCCACCGGCCTCCCCCACCAGTCAGGGGCGCGGCGCATAAGATGGCCGAAAGCAGGGGCGCAGCGCTTTCGAGGCTATGCACGCGCAGGGCCTTGCCATTTGGCAAATGACTTCTACGGCGCCAAGCCTTAGCCCCACCTGACTAGGCAAACGAATGCAAAAAGCCGCTAAAAATGTACCGTCTTCGACACTTCACTCTCGTCAATGTCGTAGTAGGTTCTTGTGTTGGCGACTCTTGCCTCGACGTTGCTGATTCCAAAAACGTTTTCGCAAATGCCATCCGGGAGTTAGAGAAGAAGCCAGACGTGTCGAATCAAAGTTGCAATCAGATCAAATGCAATTGCAAATAGTTCAAAGCTAGTCGTAAATAAAACAAGCTGAAGCGTGCTGATTTTGAGTATGGAAGAAGATTTCACTTCAATTTGCATTTCGACAATTAACCTGATCCTACTTCTAGTCCTCCGTGGTCGTTGTTGGTCCCTCCACTCCCATTGCGATTGTCGGAAATGATGGTAATTGCAAACAAATGTGAGTTTTGCAGCAACATTATGTCCATAACACAAGCTCGGATCTGATACTCCCGGAGTGTAGAGCGACTTTTTCTCCAGCGAAACCCGTGAAGTCTGGAAATAACCGAACTCGTTACATGTCTGATAAACCCAGGATCTTGCTGCTGCGGCTGCGTCAGGGACAAGAGAGCTGTACTCTTCACGCTGGCTGTAGTCGATGCAGTCAACTTCAATTGGTGTAACTGCAATCGCGGTTGACTGGTTCTTGTTCCCCTTGTTGTTATCGTCATGCTGCTGATTTCCTTTGTCAACATGCTTTCCGCGTGGCTTCAGGCCAGTGAGGGCGGCGCTGTGTCGTTGAAGATGGGTGCGTTTGTAGGGTGTGGGTGTGATGACTGATAGTTATCCTCTTGTTACCTTATCGAAGAAGAGACAAAGCGAAGCAGATTCTTGTGGTGCTGTTGGTGGACAGCCCATCACATCAACAACAACGCCTGCTACATCGATCTACATCTACTACACAAGTTCAAGTACTACATGCTAAATTTACTATAAGTAATACGCTTCTCCTTCCGCAAACTTTGAAAAAATAGCCCACGCAGCATCTTCTGGCGTCGCTGCTTCGCCTACAATCTTCGCGACATCTTCAATTTTCCTACCACTCGGCAAGGTGTTGTTATATTGCACCACTCCCGCAGAAACCCCAGTCAGCATTGAAAGAGTTAGAAGAGGAACTAAGAAAACGATACTCATATTGTTGAAAGGGCTAGATCTCTAGAGGTAAAAACTAACCGGTTGTTTTATTTAGTGCTTTGAGCGCTGCTGGACCTAAACCTTATAGGAAGGGATATTTATACTATAGAAGTCAACAAATGTATGCTTGTCTTGTCATAATTCCACATTTGCCTCATCTGCCTGAGACAAAACTGTAAACGGACACGCATTCAAATTCTGCAGCACGGACTTCCTCGCTGCAGGTGTGCCCGCATTCAAATCCGTGAGGATACTCTCATATCCACTGAGCAATTTGGCCGATACTTCTGTATTGCCACCCACCACACTGCCCAGGGCCTTAAAGACCATCTGCCCATACTCGTAGAAGTCTTTTTTCGCAAAGATCGGAGCCGAAAACGAGAAGCAGCCATCCACGACGTCAGGATACTTCTGTCTAAACCAAGCAGCCAAGTTTCCGGGATAAGAACCTCCAAGGCAGAGAAATTTCGACTTAGAATACTTCCCTTTCTTCTTCGCTGTGACGAAACCGGCAAGATCTGCCAATGCCTGCTGCGACGACAGCAAGGAGAGATCGGACAAATCGCCACCATGGGGTTGACTCTGGCCGTAAAAACGATGCTCGAGGGCTAGAACTGCACCACCGAATTGTTTCCCTGGGGATTAGAGGGATCCGGTGGAGAGAGAAGGACAAGCTAGTAGTGCAAGTCATGCCTCTTCCGCTTCAAGATCAACACCTAATAACTTCAACTACATTGTCAGTGGCTGACGCTGACCGACTGCCGCAAAGGTTGTACCTATTTCTTTGTAGTATGGCGCAAAATGTGTATTAAAAGACACAAGGTGGAAAATAAGCTTTGAAGCTTGGGGATTAGAGGGATCCGGTGGAGAGAGAAGGACAAGAGGAGGTTGTAGAATTCCTACCCTCGTCAGTCAGGAACTACATTGTGTGTGAGCACGTCAGGATCAGGAACTCCTCGTGTCGTAAAAGTAAGCAGCCAAGAACCGATCGCCAACGTAGTCGGCGCTGATCTCACCCTCCCCTCCGATCATCAGGAAAACCGGCCCACCTGCTTTGAAATGTTCGTCATTCTCGAAGAAACGTTGGGGCCAGGTTAGGGTTAGAGGAGGAGGAACAAGGTTACCTTGAAGGCGCTTCTGATCTACTTTCTGTCTCACGATTATCCACTCAGAAAAACGTGGTAGCTCAGGAGGTTAAGAATGGACACCTCAACCATTCTCATAACTTTTTCTTCTCTTCACTCGCCTTACCATCAGCACCATTCTTTTGTTCCGCAACGTGCTTCTTACCACCAAAGTGATCAAACACTTGTGGGAACCATTGCTCTGGTATTTCCTTTTCTATCTTGCGTCTCAAAATGTGGTGTTTCTTCTCCCTTTCCTTGATCTGACCCAAAATGACATTCAACGTATTGCCACGGTTCACTTTCGAAGCGGGATATGGCACAGCGATGGTAGGAGGAGAGGACCATGACGATGCAGAAGTGGCAAGAACTACATTACTAGATGAAGTTGAAAGGATAGTGGTCGTGGTCACTGCGAATGCAGCTCCTGCGAAAGGACGCAGTCTAGGCATCGTCTTGCCGCGATGCTGACGGGTCATCTTCTTGTTGACACAGTTGTTCTACGGAGTTGGAGTTCCTCTACGTAAGAGTAGACTTAAATCAGTCGATGAAGATCAAGAATTTGGACGTACTTACTTGTGTAAGACAAACCATTGAAAAATCTATTGCAGCCACCAAGAATTTAGAAGTATTTTGTTCTCTTTGGAATGTATGAAGATCAAATGCTTGTCGTATTCGGTTTCATCTCTCTTTCAGACCTTCGACGTTCAGTTCGTAAAAACCCATTCTGACGCTCACCGATCCTTGAAGAGGAAGAATACAGCGCTGCGTTTCGTTTCCGCTGCCATGAAGGAACAAAGTGAAGGCATCAACTCCGCAGGAACGAGTGAATTCACATGAGAGAAGTAGATGGCACTAAAAATTCTTGTAGTAGTCGTTGTCTTTGTTTACATCAACAGAGACAGGAGAAGGAATCATTTATATTTTCCACAACAACTAAAAGCAAAAGGAAATAGGAATCAGGTGTCTCATCTATAGTCTTTGCTTGAGTGTGCAATTCCATGACCATGCTGAGTGTTGGCTTTGTGTTTGTCGATGATATGTCGACTTATAACAATATTGGATTGAGGAGTCATTGTCTTAGTTTTTGAAACATGTCTTTGCTTTTGGGTTACCTTCAACATCACTACCAGGATGGATATTGTGTTCGTCATCCGAGATTTTTCATGACGTGCTATGGTCTAAAATTGCTTTCCGTCATCGCTAGCCAGCCGTCCCTGCATCGTCTCGCTCTCTAGAGCCAACGTGATCTGCCTCGATTTCACGATCAACAAAGTCGATCAACGCATCTGAGAGAACCACTGGTCTGTCCTTGGAGCCGCCTCCTGGACCAGCATGGATATTAGAGCCACCGCACGGCAGACCTTGGCGACTACTAACTTACTAAGTAATATTTTCATCCTTCTAATATTGTTCCCCAGCCTAGGTCAGCAAAAAGAAAAAACTCACTCCACCACAGACACTCATTTACATACGGAATAAAACAAGAAAGCTAGAAGTTGTAAAACAAGGCTACTAAACACTCTTCACTCTCACTCTGCGGCCTTAATCTTCGTGCTCACTGGCCTCTTCGGTACTAAAGTTTTCCACGTTTCATCCACACAAAGGACGTCGATCATTTGCTGAAGGATTTGATCTTTCAGCTCCGGTTTTGGTTCTGATTGCAACTGCGACGCCATTGATAAGACAAGTCGCCGATCTACGAAGTTTTCCCTCTCGAAAAAGTGTTCCTCTTTTTCTCGCAGGAGCCGTTCTAGATCCCTGTGAAGACCCTTGACCTCCTTCTGCAATTGCTCGTGATTAGCGCGATCTGCTGCAGTGGTCCCAGGAGACGCTATAGTTGCGGAAGATACCCCTCCAGCTCCTGAGAGTGCAGTTCCAGCATTACTCTTTTCTTCACCTCCTGCAGTCGCGTCCGTGGATGGCTTGATTCTAGGAATTGTTCCGCCAAAGGATACTGGACTCGAAGTTGTTCTGCTCGGCGAAGAAATCGAAGTAGATGATGATGTCGCAAAAGTTAGAAAGAGCAGAGTTTGACTTGCTTTGGATGCATAGTTTGTTTGAATCTGAAAAAAACAAAAAGCCATCTTGTTAATACTATTTTTAGTGAGAAGATATTACTTGTTCTGTTGAATGACAAACAGAAAGAAGTCTACGCCAGCAGGCGTGAGAAAAACATGATGTTCAGCTATGAGAGAGTATCTGTGTACAACACCCGTAAACCTCCTCCACCAGTTTCCCTGCGCAATGCAGCTAAACGGCGAAGCGTCTCCTCGTGCTCTACTGTCAAGTCCTCAAATGTCTGCTGCAGAACGCTAAGGGCAGAATTATGACCCTGAGAGTAGATATTTTGTTCATATTCATCTTGCGATACAACTACCATGTACAATCTACCAATCATGTTGGCCATAGGAAAAGTATGTATAGACTATCGTTATCATACTCATAGTCACGACTCATAGTACGCTTGTTGCAACATTAGAGTTATACTAGTACCTCTTCCTTATCCTTCAGCAAACGCTCCAGCTCAGTGGCTCTGATGGTCTTTGCCTCTAGCTCTTGCCTAAGCAACTCACTCTCGTGAAAGCGTCTAGCGGTTTCCTGATTCTTGCGCGTGTCAGTCGCCTCCTGCAATTGACTCTGAGCTGAGAAGGTTAGAGAACGAGAGCAGGCACAGTCTGTCACAGCAGATGAAAAAACCAAAAAAATGGTTGTAGAAGAAAGTTTTTACTATCATTTTCCGTCAAACTTTTCAACAAGGAGGATGAAAAGACACCATGACACCTAGTCCTAGGCACTAGAGACTCATCAAGTACTAGTCAGTGAAGAATAGAGTCTGGTTTTGTCATTCTTCATCAAGTGGATCAAACCCAGTCATAACAAGAGATCCGTTCCGAGTCTCTGTATATCCATCTGCATCATTTTTAGCTTTCGGTTCAGCTTCGTAATATACAGCAGTAGATACTGCACTGCTTCGCGACCGATATCCCTGGTGGAAATCAAGATTTAGCGTCTGCGCTAGAAAAAAGAGCATGAGACGCTGAAGAACATTCTCCTTAGCTGCCATAGTTAGCAAGACTAAAAAAACATCGTGCTACGGTGTATGTGTAAAAATTCACTTGAAGAAGTTGAAAAATGGATGCTACCCTATTAGGATGTATTATAAATCATTGATAAGCATAAGCTGAAGCTACACTACTAACTAAAGGCTATTAGTGATACAAAATCAGCAAAAAGTACTCTCCGCCAGGATCCGTTCTGGTCAGTTGTTCCATCAAGGTCGTTCGATGTTCTTCCGGCAGGATACGCATTGCTAGTAGAATCTGCATGTATATCTGCAGGTCCAGCGTGACAATACCACGATGGTCTGTTCGCATTAGAGAATGAAGAGGAGGAGACGAGGTTCTATTTCTAACAGACACCTACCTCTACTGTCTACACTGCGCCAGCAGCTCTTCACTCAGATTCTGGTTGAAAGTGACTCTGTAGAAGTTCTCGTTCTTAACATTGCGATTCCCGCGATGGTCGTTTCGAGTTGCTGTGTGCTACTCTGCGCATTTTGCTCGACTAGTTGCTTCTGCACCTGAGTCACGCCTTCTGATATCGCTTGCTGAGCAGCAGAGCCGATTTGTTGTAAGGAGGAGAAGATATTTGGGTTGTTTGCGCCGTGGAGAGCACTGGCTGGCATGGGACTGGAAGTGTTCGCGCCAACTGGCTGAACTACTGAGGGAGGCTTGCTAGCTGCAGTGTCTTGTTGCGGCATCGGTGGGAGTGGGGGAAGCGGCGTGCTGAAATCAATGCCACTGGGTAGAGGATCGCGATTCGGGACGAGAGGCTCACGACCGCCGCCTAATCTGGCTGCAGGGTCGAAATCGGACAAGTTTTTCCCGCCAACTCCAACGCCAGCTCCTGCACTAGAAGATGTTGTGCTCTGTGCACCTAAAGAAGATGAGGAGCCTTGTTGCGAACGAGCAGACGCTGACAAGGCACCTAAAGGATGTGCTGCAGGTGCTGAAGACGAGCTAGCAGAAGCGGTAGGCGCATCACTAATCAAGCCAGCTGATGCTTGACTCCTACTGTTGCTTGGGCCACCTCCTGCTGTGCCGCCAGCTACTGTCGTACTAGTCGTTGTGGTCGTCTTTGCTGGAGCTAGAGGTTGATCTGGAGGTGGAAAAGGCCGCTGTTGTTGTTCTTCTGTACTAGCAGTTATATCTCTCTGTATTGGAGGCGGAGCAATGTTATTCACCAAAGGCACCGCACCAGCAGATTGCACATTTGGCACTTTCGTCATATTTATCGCCGGTGAGTTAGTGCTTGATGAGCGAAGAAGATGGGCGGGAGTCGCAGACCCACCTCCAGGTGCAACTACTGGCGCAGCTTCTCTTTGAGGCGACGCATTTAGTCTGGCCAAGTTGGCCATTATCTGAGCATCACTACTTATTGCCGCATCTGTTGCCTTAGCTGGGCCGCCAAACAATGGGCCACGTTTGTTGCCTCCAGCTCCACTCCTTGGACTCGTAGAAGCTGTTGTAGGACCATTCGGCGCAGATGAAACGCCCATTGATGATCCACTAGAAGGATGACCTGCCTCTCTTTGAGCATTTCTAGCACCTCCTGAGGACACTCCACTCCCTGGCCCCATACTAGAAGCTGTCCCCAGATCTCGTGGACTCAGAATATGAGTTTGGGCTTGGGCCAGTGTACTAGCTGCCTGAGACATTATTTGCTCTGGATTGATGTCACCCGTGATGTCTTTGATGCCGCCTTGAATAGCTTCCGCCAGTTTCGAAAAACCCAACTCCACAGGTGGCATCTCTTCTTGTTTTGTCGGTGCAGCCGCACCTGCAGTAGCTGACGTTGGATGTGCCGCTAACGGTGGATGCTTGTCAGTTCTTGCTCCTGATCCGGTTCCAGGTACACCTCCAGATGACCCAGTCGTCCTTGTCCAGGCGGTGCTTGTAAGGCCGCCTTTTACATTAGAGGTGCAACCTGAAATCGAAAATATTTGAAAAAAGAAGTAGACTTCAGTCTTTCTTCAACAGCAGCGCAAACAGTTAATCTTTCTTATGTATGAATGGCTCTGGTATTTGGTATAGCCTGACTTTGATCATAAGGAAAACAAGAAGAGAATCCTTGTGATCCAATTATCAGGTTACCAAATACCAGAACCATACATCTTCAACAGCAGCGCAAACATCTAATCTTTCATATGTTGTAGATAACTACCAGGCGAATAAAAGATAGAAGCAATCGATCTAGATCTAGTGGTCACACTACTACTTTCATTCATTCATTCACGCTGCCACCAGCATTTTTTTTTTTTGGGACCTGGGTCTATATTCCTCGCAATAAGAGCATTTAATTCCCCTGCGAGAATCCTGAAGCACAACGGCCAGGCACATTACTTTCTTGTTCATAATCTCTTCCCCAACAGACCTTGTAGAGTTGCGCCCACCTCCAAACTCGGAGTCATCTTGTTCTGCTTCGCGTAAAGCCTCGTTGAACTCCTCACGCACAGCAGCAATCGACTGCTTCGCATAGTCAAACAAGTTGTCCATTTTGATGTTACATAAAAATTCTCTAAGAATAAGATGTTACTTAAACTTATTTCTCTAAGAATAAGATGTTACTTAAACTTATTTCTCTAAGAATAAGATGTTATTTAAACTTATTTCTCCAAGAACATGATAGAAGAAATCATATTGTACTTACCACTAGCACTACAACCTCCCGCTGTGGTTGTACCGAGACAAAATACGTTCCTGCTGCATGAGTGGGTCCTTACATAATTCATTATAACTCATGAAGATGAAAATGAAAAAATAGTGTTGTCCTTGTTGGACAATTGGTTAATGAAGAGTCGTACTCGTGCTGCACGTCGGTGTACCCACCTGAAGGAGACATTCTATCTTGTGATCGTGAACCCTGGTCCTGTTACTGTCCATTCCATTTCTTCGAGCAGCTCGTGAAATTTACAATTCATCCCTCTTCAACTTCATTGAAGACTTTCGACATCTTCAAGCTGGTGCACTCAAGGACGCATCTCCTACAACTCACGTAACAAGCATCACTCGGATGAGAAGTAGCGACCACTGTCTATTTGTCCTTGGTGATTATAACGGACGCAAATACCGATAGTTTTCTTGTTCATATTTTTAGTCGTGCATTTATTTTCTTTAGAAGTGCCTCCATCAGTTATGACCATGAGACTGAATAAGAGGCAGACTTTTATTCCCTTCGGCCAGAGGCCTGAAGAAAGGTTGATCATGGTGTACAACTGTCTGAAGTAGTTGTAGTATACAAAGTCAAAGATCTTCCAGAATGTTGTTTGTCATTGCTGAATACTGGGGGAAGATCGACAAGGTTTCGGTGCTAGGTCGCTATTAGTGGCTTTGTTTATTGAGGTGGTATATGAGATACAAAACATCAAGAAAGTGGGAAATGACAACATCAAAAATGTTGGAGCATCTACTTCCAGAGGCGTCGAGGGATTCTTTCTTATATTTCAGGAACAGTTTGTGTTTGCACACGCACAGATCTTTTTCGTGATAAGTACTTAGACCAGGAGAATGACATTTGCGTCTAGTGGATTCAGAAAAACAATAATAACATTCATAAGTAGTATAATCACATCCAAGCGATGTTGCATCAGTTTACAACTTCTCGTTGTATCTTGCGGAGGTTCAGTAATAAAGCCTAATGATCGTGTAATATCTGGTTATCGTTATCCATTGGGTCGATGCTACAAGGAAAAAAGTAACAAGTGGAACAACAGTTAATATTAGTGTAAGTAGTAAGAAATTCTTGTATGACATCTATCTGTATTTCAAACAACAATCTAATGACTAATGCTATCAAGGTGAAGAGAAGAACGACTCAAAATATGATTTCTATCATAGAGACTCAACAATCTTGGATGACCACTGGAATGAAGATTCTGAATTTTTCATGTGCTGAAAGTAGTTTTCGAGACCGTAACATGAAGATCTTACAGGAGATTCATCGAAAAACAGTACAGCCATTGTTCATATTCATACAGCTTTCTTCTCACATGCACATGCTTCTTACATGCTCGAGATGATTGCACTTGCTTCTTACAACATGCTCGAGTTGATTGATCTCTCCCGAAAACAAGGCGTTTGCCGCTCCCCCAGAAGGTACTCGAGTTGATTCATCTCTCCCAAGAACAAGGCATTTGCCTGATTCACGGTTCTGATTCCAGTTCCTCAAAATGAGCTTGGCCGACTTTTGAGGAATTACTCCCGCTGTCCTTGCTCATGTTGTTGGCTCTCCCACGAGCGGCGCGAGCGTTGCTGGAGGTTGTTGGTAATTAGAAGGTGGTGGAGAGTGCTAGAGCTAGACGAGCACGAGATGCACAAAAAAAAGGGATATAATTCTTAGTCGTGGTGAAGCTGGTGCTACGCATACTTCTAGTACAACTTGGAGATATAAATAAATGTTCTTGAGTTGTCACTACTTGCTTGGAGACATAAAATGTTTTTGAGTCACTACTTGTACTTCATCGCTGAATCATAAGTATTCATATTCGGTGCGTTCTGTTCTTCACCCAGCAAAGATATAGGCGACGCAGTGTGTGGAGCTAAGCCCGCGTTGCCAGATATTCGGGAATAAGCTTGCGTCAGGAGAAGGTATTAGATCATGATGCTCTTGGTCTTGAAGATTGTTATTTTCATTCTAAGCCGAAATGCCAGAACTACTAGTCGTGGGTATGCGAAAAGGTACAACCATGACAAGAACAACATCTGAATGGCTCTGGTATTCGGTAGCCTGATTTTGATCCTAAGGGAAAACAAGAAGAGAATCCTTGTGATCGAATTCAGGTTACCAAATACCGGAACCATTTAACATCAAAAGCGAGCTGCAATCACTACTAAAACTAAATCATTCACTACGTCGTGGTCGCAACCATGCCGTAATAGTAGCTATCATTCGCGGTCGCTCTTCGTCTTGGATTCGTCCTAAGGGCGTCTTGCAGGAACAGAATAAAGTGCATGTGCGAGAACTGGTCTTCGTGAAATTTGTGTCTCGCATCGTTTAGGACTTTGCTCTTTTCATGCTCCAACGCTGTCACATAGTCTTCGTAGGAGTCGAATTCCTCCCACCGCTGAACAGAAGGTCTCTTTTCGATGTACATTTCTAACATCGACAGCGCGAACATCCAGATATCCAATTTGGTGTCAAAGCGACAGCGAATCTTGGACGCCATCAAAATGTTATTTGGGGGATTCTCGATGAGTTGTTTCACGACTTCAGGCGGGAAGTAGCTGTCGTTGCCGGAAATAGAGAATTTTCCTTGGTTAGAGTCTGCTAGATTGCATCTCGGCCCCCTCATCTTGGCCCCTTTACTACCCTTGTATCATTTCATAGGAATAATACAAGGGAAAAGGGGACCAAGATGCCGAGAATGATGGACACTATAAATGTTGGCCATAACTTGGTACGTGGTCGTTTTTGTACTACTGTTCTTTTTTCCACCAGAAGATGCGCCTATTTTCCCAGAAACGGAAGAAGAACTACTACAACCAGGTCCGGAAAGCGACCTTTTTTGTACCCCTGCCATAGCGAAGCCAACATTCCTGGGCGTGACAGTGGTTGACGGACACGCACGAGAGGTGGGAGTTGTGGAGATCTTGCTTTGTTGGGAGGACGAAGTTGGACTGACTCTCCCGGTCCCGCCACTCTGGTACCGGTTTCCCCCAAATGTAGGTGTTCCAATGATGTTGTCGTCCATTATCTCTACCTGTGTCGTATCGCCATCCTCAGCCTCGGTTTCGGTGTGTTGGGGATTAGACGAGGGAGAGGTAAAAGGTCGTGGGAGGAAGATTTTGGTGTCAAATTCAAAGTTATAAGATAGTGTAAAAACAGAAGATGGAAATATTTCACTTTCATGAAACCAAAGTGTTGTTGTACTGCGGTAGTTTCGAACTTCGAAGCTCCTCAAACTGAAACAACTTCCAAATAACTGTAACAACTCCTGTAAGCAACATTTACTCTGTCACTGTGAATTATCCGAATCCGCATCTTTCATAACTTCGACATCCGCCTCCAATTCCTCTTCCAGTTCGAATTTGAAGAGTCCCAAATCCGCCAGTACCGCATCCTGAATCTTCCCACCTCTGTCCACTTTGACGAAGATGTTGTCCGGTCTAACGTCTCTATGGATGATTTTGGTTCCGTGCAAATAACGTAACCCTTGACTCACCGAGATAGCACAGTTCCTGAGCTCCCTGACTAGTTCACCAGCAAATTTGAATCCTCGTTCACCGGTTTCCGGATGCACATGATTCTGGATGTTCCAGTGCCACTTGCGGAGACAGCCGCCTAAATGCAATTCCGTGACCATGTGAATCCTTTCTAGGTCGCCTGTTGTTGAGTCCATGTCGAAACAGAAATCCAGCAGCTTCAAAATCTTCTGCCTGTCTAGATCTAAAGGTTGATCTTTTTGCAGATGTTCTGTGCCAGGTTGTGTTGCCGCAATCAAGACTTGCAATTCGGATTTGGTCTGTTCGAGTTGGGCAGAAACTGAAAGCGACGCCGCACGTGGTCTCCGAGCCGCGCCCCCGTCTTCGTCGGAGGCGTCAGACAACTCGTCTTTTTTTACGCCTATTTGCGACCAGGCGACCCTTCTGCCGGACTCAGTTTGTTCTGCAAGGTACACGACTTTGCAACTCCCGTGGCCTAGAATCTGGTTGCCCACTCTACGATATGTTCCAAACTTCATCTTCCGCTCTATCACTGCTAATGCAGAAGGTCCTGTTGATGGTGCTCCTGCAGATAATCTAGTTGTAGTAGTCCTAGATGAATCCGGAGGTCCTCCCAAAGCAGACGCAGTACTATTCGTTGTAGACCGTCCGCTAGGCAGAGGGTCCTGTGGTCCTTCGCCATCTACTTCTGTTTGACTCCGCGACCCACTCGCTGTTGAACACTCTTCAGCCTGCTGCAAATGCTCAAATAACCTCAGATCACTCACTGCCGTCGTACTCGACACCGTGCTCATTTTGGAGCTGGCTGCCGACGTTATAGGCGGCGTCGCACCGTGCCCGAATGGAAACAAGGCAGGAGACGGATACAAACTCTTCGATTTCGTGGCATTTCCAGGTGGTTTACTGCTGTTTCCTCCAGTCGATGTGAGGTCAAGAGGCACCGCGCCAGGTGCCTGAGGTGAGTGAATTGCTGCGCTCAAGGTTGACTGGATATCTTTGGAGTCTTTCCTAGTCTTCTTTGAACCCGAAAGCTCGCCTCGGAGGGGAGGTGGTGGCACAGCTTTTGACTCTGAAGGACTTGCTAGCATATGATCATGCGATTGAGAGACACGGACACCACCAGAAAGAGAAGATGACGATAAGGGATCACCTTGCGATGTTGAGCCTACTCCGGTATTTGTTTTAGTATTTGTCGGATTCATATTCGAGGATGTTGAGCCGACACCAGAAGATGTTGATGAGCTATTTCTTGTCATACCAGTACCACCAGTTAATATACCTCCTGTACTACTTGCGTTTGCAATTGTCGTGGTCGAGGTCCTACTACTAGAGGATCCCCCCTGTGAGGTTGTCCCCATCAGAGAAGCTAAAGCACTTGAACAGCAGTTCTTCGCCGATGGAGATGATGGTGAAGACTGCGCAGATTGGTCGTGGAAATGCGTCGCGATGTGCGGATTTGACAAATTCGCTTTGTACAAAGCGTCGCCGTCCATGGATATGCTTATCCGTTTTCTGTCCCCGCCATCTCTCCGGAGCCAGCCGACTGAGCCTCGTCCACCTGCGTAAAAGACTACGCCGAGTAAGAGAATGCCGGCTCCGGTGGGAAGAAACCAGAAGAATGGACTTGCTCGTGTGGCGCGTCGGAACAAGGGCTCTTCTTTTTCGTCCTGATGCTCTTCAAGATCTTCGTTTGGAACTTGTTGCTGTTCATCTATTTCCTGCTCATTCATCTCATTAAAGCTCAGCATTCAATGGTCATCATGACTCTGAAAGAAATGGGCCCCATGCCTCTCCCTTTGCTTTTCCTTCATTTTCCCCCCATCTTTCCTCAAGAGGGATCTCAGTGACCCCAATCTCAATGGTGACCATTGAAAGCTGAGCCTTAATCTCATCATCTCCGACGTTATTTTGATGTCGGACGCTCTTTTGTTCCCTGTTTTCTCCGTCTGCTGACGCTACAAGATCTACAACATCAGAATTTTTTGTCTTCTTGATCGAAGCAGCGATAGAGCTACTTTGTCGACTCGTTTTTTTGAGTGCTGTTCCTCCTGACATCGCCTTATTTTCAGAGTGATGCTCTTCATCTTCATGCATATCAGCAGGCGCATCTGCATCATGTTGTTCTTGATTGTGCGAGGAATCCTGATCATGGTCTACTGTTTCAGCCGAGGGAGACAACTTCTCGTTCTTTTCAGGCGAGGAGGAGGGCGCAGATGTAGAAGATGTCGCAGAAGCAGGCTGGGGCGTCTCCGTGCTTTTCGCAGCCTCATCTTGTTCTGCTGAAGCAACGACTGGTAGAGGCGCTGCTTCGGTAGGCAAAGGATCTTCTTCCAGTGGTTCATTCGAGAAATTGGAGTCACTAATCTCCTCGCTCTCATCACTGGTAGTTGGGGCAGCTGCTCCAAGACCTGTCGTGCTAGGAGGAAGTCTCTGTGTATAATTACCTCCGTAGTTGGCCTTTGCTGTGCTTGCTGTAGTAGAGGTGGATTCGATATTCTTGAGCAATTTCTTCAGTTCCTCATCTGGCGCAGAAGTGGCTGTCTCTTTTGACGATGAAGCGACTCCTGATCCTAGTGCTCCGGATGGGGTATTAGACGAGTCATGACGAACACTATTTTTTAACAAGAACAAGAAGAACTTCGTTATAAACCTATGCTTGAAAGAATGCAGTCATTTTAACAGGAGGAAGAACTTCGTTACAACTATGCTTGAAAGAATGCAGTTCATAACAACTTTTTTCATAGTCTCAGCCTTAACATGAATAGCCTTCCCAACTCCTGACAAATTCCGCGATTCGTCCTCTGCTCCGGACGAGGCACCACCCTCTACCCGGCCAAGAAGCTTGCCTGCTGAAGATGTGCCCTGCAGCTGCTGAGAAGTTGGTCCAGGCTTAGCATTAGCACTTCCATTACTTCCAGTTGTGCCACTTGCCTCGTCCTCTGCAGCTGTATCAGGCCTCTGCTGGTCTCCACCTGCTGCACTTGGTCCTCCACCTCCCATGAAGGAATAGGTATCTGGTGGTATTTCCTCCGAAGGCGTTCCAAAATAGCGAGTGAAAAAACTAGCTGTCGGAGCTGGCGCTGCGTCCTGC
The DNA here is from genome assembly GCA_905178165.1 of Amoebophrya sp. A25. Classification (NCBI taxonomy): domain Eukaryota; class Dinophyceae; order Syndiniales; family Amoebophryaceae; genus Amoebophrya; species Amoebophrya sp. A25. The sequence continues at coordinate 51,440 of CAJINU010000007.1, read as the reverse complement.
GGGGTGTTCCTCTCAGCTTCAACAATTGTCTGTACGTCCGTCTCCGTCGAAGAAAATTGCAGCACAAGCATGTAGATGAATCCCAAAGCAAGCAATCCACTAACCACAGCCGTCAATGTGCGAAGAAGTTGCTGCTTCCGCCTGCCGCCACTCTTGTTATCCAGCAATCCATCCGACCCCCCGCCTCCTGCATTTCTAGCGATAATCCGCTTACAGGAATCGAGTAAGACACTGAGACGCGCAACGCACCTTGAGAAGAGGTGGGAATGGTTATGGAGAAGAAGTATTTAGATGAGGCGTGTATCTTCAGCATATTCTCTTCGTTGAATAAGAAGTGAATGTCAACAATGTAGACAAAAAAAACGACCTATAGGTAGACTTATCATGATGCCAGATCATGCGGATAACTACAGAAGTAACTCCGAGACCAAAGAAACTACAAACATCAATCACAAACCATATCAAGTAGAAATACCTAACATCAACGCTCCTTCGGGAAAATGATTTATCCATAACAAGAAGTAGTAGAAGTAGAAATTATACCTAACAACGCTCCTTCTGCAGAAGGACTTATCTCCCTTATCGCCCGTGTCAGCTTCATCCGACGAGTAATCCCTCGATCTATGCAGCGCTCCACCTTGTCCTCTCCGCCGACCACCAAAGGATAACGGAGAGCCACCAGCACCATCTTCTAGACTTCGAACCGAACTTGAGGGAGAACTAGGTGGGCTGCGTGTAGACGTAGTACTTGTCCTGGAAGAATCTGCGTCATTCATCCTAGAAGATGATGACATTTCTAGACCGCTGTGATGCTCTTTCCCTTCTTCACGTCCAGAGATGCCATCATCGTTACAACCACGTTGAGGTCCACCACTAGAAGATATTTTGTCGGAACGACTCGTCGACCGCCTAGAAGAGGATGTCCTCGACTGATCGGGACTTCTATCACCTGAGTTTCGCCTCCTCGTAAATGGCAACACCTGAAGGTCAACTGAAGTAGTGCCAATGTTGATCGAGGGAAAGCTGAAGTTGCTGATTCGGTGGTAAACGTATTTCAGGAGTCCCTGCTTCTTGATGTTGCCGCCATCGCTGTCGTCTAGGGTGTAGTGCAGATCAGTCTGGATGCGCCTTCGGATCTGCTTATCACTCAGAAGCTGGGAGGTCATTTTGCTGAATTGTGGTTCTTCTAGGTGAACAAGGTGATGATCAAGTGTTAACTTAAAGCAGTAGTGGAGTAGGGCTGGGATAATCTATCTTCCTTCGGAACTGCAACTGTAGAAACAACATACTTACTCCTACTTCTAGTGCTGTTAACTACTTCTATTAGTTGGGGGCTAGGTTCTTCGAGATTCATAGTCCTTGTACATTTGCGTTTGCGGCGTGGATCATTAGGTCGTAAACGAGGAGAGCAGGGAAAAACTATCGAAGATAAATTTTTGGCTATAATAGAGAACAATAAAGAGAATCTTCCACTCCATCAGACAAAAAAGCAACAACGTAGTCAAAGTCTAACAAATGTTGTAGAAGCTGGCCCGGCATCTAAGTATAAACGGGGGAGGAAAAGGGGGGCGAGGGGGTGTGTAAATGCACATAGACATTCATCCTCCTGAGAAGTGAGTCAACAAAATGCGCGAGCAGTGTGTGTCTTTTCATTATCTCAAGTAAAGTTTATTCTGTTTCAAAAAAAAGACCCTCTTTGTACTCCTGATGAGTACAACTCTTACCCTCTTTTGCCTTCTTTATCTTTATAGCTTTTGCAAGAATAGGAACAAAAAATTTTCATCATCTTCTCTCTGCTGACGATCAGGAAACACTTCCTAGGATCTGGTCAGATCGCTTTCACACGACGTCGAGCATGGTGACGACTCGCTTTCGGACAGCATTCAAACGACCTGCTCAGTAAAGTATACTCAAACTCATCTTCTAAGTATTCACTGTGATGAGTTCTCTTGACTCTTGCTTTTTCTCGTTCTTAGTTACTCTATAAGTAACGTTTTGTTCTAAAAACGAATCTGTTCTTTGCTGTACGTACCAGGGTTAGCTGTCGAAGTCAGTATTTTTTTGTTCTTGCGACGTCGATTTTTTGCTTTCGTTAGTCGAAAATGTTCAAGGTCTTGGCCAACTGCTATATACAGGCTTTATTTGCTTTTCAGTCACAGCTGAGCTAGTCTATTCAAGGAATCATGAAAAATTCGTCAGAACTACGGTTTGAAAATTCGTCAAACAAACAATCGTGATCTACTTTCTTTGGAGCTGTTAAAAATGGCTAGCAACGAAATCGGCGTTCTAATTGGAGTCTATTTTTCTGTTATGACAAGAAAGTTACGATCCAATCCCTATAATTCACAGCATTTTTACCTAGCTCTTCAAGCCTTGAAATTCAAGGTCCCAACCACCTTAAGAGCTTCATCAAGAAGCCCTGTTTGTTGGTTGCTGGGGTAAAGAGGTACGGTGGCAAATCGATGATTAATTTGGCTATTACACCAAGTACAAGTTGAAACAGCCACACTGACCAGATGACACCAGTAGTCAGCCACATATCCGGGAATTTGCAGTCTGCTTGCCACTCAATGCCCATCGCCCCATAAGGAAGAAAAGCCTGTATCCCGAGAAGAGTAATCTGCACAAACATCCCGACAGTCAGGATGCGGAAGGAGTTAGAGTCAGTGTCAGGAGAGTGTCGTCCCCTAAAGCTAAATAATGATCTGGTCTAAGTACTAGTAGGTCGTGGTGCTGTCGAAATGACTGTGAGAAGTATTTTTCTCAACAATAGGAATAGGAATAGCTGCCTCAAGAGAAATAGTATTACTCTTAGTTTCCCGCTGGACCTGAAGACTTTTAATTCTGTCTGACAAAGCTCAACCTCCTGTCGATAAAACTTCATCTTCCATAACCAAAAGCGGCATCTTCTTGCAGAGAATCGCTAAAAACTTCTGCCAAATTCGCAGACCGACAAGCTCATCCTGCGTCTTTCCACTCCAGTAGACGAAGCCAAGCCAAACTATGAACGCACAGCCGCCCTGACGGAGGAGTTGAAGAGAACGAAGTAGGAGGTGAAGAAGATTATTCTGCAATTTTAATGTTGAGAAAAAATCTGACGAACAACGAACTGCAATAACGAAAAAATCAACATTCGTAGTCGATACATCACACTACAAAACTAGTCGGTTGTGTCTACGTCCACCTAATATCTTAGCAACTACTGCAGTTCGAACTAGTAGTAGTACCTGGACAAAATAGAAAATCGCAATGATAAGCAGGTTGAGCAACACTTGACAATCGGCACAGTGGGTGCATTCGCAGGACTGTTTAGTCGCTGGCTTTGGTAGCATGCAAGCGGCAGCGAAACACTTTTTTTAGAATGGGAATATTCGGGTTAGGGACGCGGCCACTCTAGCGATAATTTCATGCTGCTTCTTGATGCTGATGACAGCACTTGATTACAGTAGTCGTGAAGAGCTGCGATGATCCAAAGGTCCTCACGGTTCTTAATCTACTTTCCTTGTCTGCAAGCCAGGCATGCACATGGTATAGCAACCACATAAAGACCAATCACCCTCCTCAAATTCAGGTAAGTCGTCATTGGCTTGCAAAATGCGACTGATGGCTATTGAAGTGCTACCAGAATTTGGGCTTGGTGGAGGATTTGTTCCTCTCGTCCTCGTATCTCTACTCTGCTCTTCGTCTCCTAGTCCTGTGTCTCTACTCTGGTCGCCAGTGCTATGCCGAAATCCGTCTGCCATCTGTCCTCTAGCGCTTTTCCTCTTCCTATAATAGGGCTCCCTACCTGCTGCAGTACCGAAAATTGGATCCCGAGGCATCATCCACGCATACAAGTTGGGTATCATGCGGATGAGCGCCAGAAGGAAGTCCCCGTCTCTAGTGACGGAGGACGCTGAAGTAGGTAGAGAAGATGCAGGTGCTGGGTGAAGCTGGTGTTGAAGATGTCCTCTTGTAGGTATTGAGGACGTCGTTCTTGGTTGGAGATGCGCATCGAGAAGTTCTTGCGCAGGTGTTAATGTCATGTCTGATGTCTTGGTGTCTACTCCACCCACCACTGGCGCTTCGACTCCTGGCACTCCTACAGCTGATACTCCTACTCCTGGCACTCCTTCAGCTGATACTCCTACTCCATGACCATGATCTCCAACTATACTTCTACTAGTATGATCTACTTCTGCATCTGCACTTCTACTTCTCGTCGACGTCGAGTCCTCTACCTCGTCACGCTGGGCTAATATCATTGGAGGACTAGTAAACAACCAATCTAGAGGTCGCCTCCACAGATTGTAGACCAATGCATTTGCAACTCGTTCCGCAGAGACTGTGTCATCGAGCGTGTGGATCTCGTCTACACCCAGTGCTACACCTATCATGGGAATAGAGCTGCCGCTGGTAGTCCTGAGATGAAAATAATGGTTCTGTCCTGCTGCGGTGCCGCTAGCTTCACGTTCATGACGATGATCATGACCCCTACTTCTAGTGCCACTGCTTGGACTAAAGTCCTCTAGTTCGTCTTCACCTGATTTTGCTTTTGCGTAACCTACATCATGATCATGATCGTATATTTCCAAAACAGGATGATCTACTATGGTATTCTTTCCACTCCTACCCATCTTCGTTCCGCACATTTCTTGTCCTGGTCGCCACATAGGTGGCCGTTCCCGATGCATCTCTTTCGCTAAGGATAGCAACTCGTCTGCAGATCCAGAGGTTGTACTAGGTGTTATGATGTCTTCCACGAGGACTATTTTGTCGGTTTTCGCATCAAATTTGTCGATATCGGAGAATGCCGTTAAAGTTTGTCCGGCTGCTGCGATGCCGGAAAGGAGAGAAGCCAACTTCTTGTTGTTTTTACGCCATTCGTCTTCACCCAAAATCCCTACTGGTCCTGCTGTAGCAGAAGTAATCGCGGCACCGCCTGATGTTTCTATCTCCTTCCCATCTTTATCCTGATTCTCATCCTCCCTGCCCTCCAACTCTCTCCTCCGTCTGGGTGCATTCGTTGTATACGCTGTCTGGTACGCATTCATCAAGTCTGAGAACGGAGTTACCAGCAGTGAACCGCCAGTAGCCGTGTTGCAGTAGGTTGGCAAGTCTGCGATCAAAGTAGCAGATATATCCTGAAAAGCGTCTGGCGAAGTGTTAGAAGGTCCTCCATGAGATGAACAATGGGTATGGGAGAGTAGAGAGAATATCAATATGATCCTTAGCAGAGTGTTGAAGTCCAGAAATTTTTCCAAGTACAAACGCCAAGATTACCAAACTATTCTACTTCACGAGAAGGCCTTCTACGTTGCTACAGAGAGAACAACTGTGTCTGAGCATCACCATCACGCTTCCCTCTATCGACAAAAAGAAATAAAATATGAATAAGCCAGAGGAAGGAGTAGACGGATTAGAGTCGACGCTTAACATTTGGAAGTAATCTTTGTATAATCGAGTCACTTATTTATTCCAAAATCCAACTCGTTCCCACACAAGTTTTGCTTCATAATATCAGTTCCGTTGTAAACACAAGCTGGAACCACAGTTGACGTGGCTCCTGTTTGGCCGGGGTAGACGCCAGAATTGAAAAAAGCGCGACAGAAAAAGTTGCCACACGCGTTATCTGAATCGCCGCCACCATCCTGAGTGAAATCATAATTGAAGATGCGCCGCTTCATTCTGAATGAGCACGATGCGACAACGAGCCGCGCGATACATACGCGATACGTGCGACAGAGCCGGCCACCCCGGTGGCGCGCGAAGATGCGCCTGCGCTCTCTCGAACGCTTCAGCGCGTTCTCGGTGGCGGGCTCCCTGACTGACAAGCGGGCGCAGGCCCTATCAATCTATCACCCCGACCATCGCCGTGGCGTGCACGGCAGGCCGATTTTGGGGCGCAGAAGGCGGAAGAGGTGCGCGCGCGCGAGAGAACAGCCCGCCCCCGCGCCTCTCTACCGTGCCGCCGAGTGCATGCCCCAGCGCGTAGACTTTGGCCCTGGCTAGCACCTCAGCAGCCTTCCCCATCAATCTCATACATCACGCCAAGCGTCGCCAGGTAGCCCTTTGCTTGACGTTCCTGCCCCGCCAGCTCTATCACACACGTGCCTATGCCTGTGAAGATGGGGGCGCGCCCGGCTGTGCGTAGCCACCGCGCAGCCCGTCAAACCAGCCGCCACAGAAGTACGCCAGCGAGTGCCAGACCAGTGGGGAGCGAGGTCGAATCTGCTACGAGATCGGCGCGGGCTTCATAGGCGTAGAGCCGGCTTCGTTACCACGGTGAAGGCTGTCACCGTTAACCGAGAAAATGACGATAGTGCTTCCATGGAGCTCGCGGGGCTTGTCCGTGGGTTTCGTTTGGCTGCGTCCAGCCATGCCGGCACTTCCTCAAGAACGGCCGGCCGGATGGTCCTCATTGGCGCGCTTGTTTCGTTTTGTTCTGCAGACGGGGCACCTCGAGCGAGCACGGTCCGAAATCAGCCCCGCAACGGGAATTCCCAAGCACAGCCCTGGCTTGACACAGAGGCCGGCGACATAATCCCACGGCTCAGAAATCCACGCGAACCGCAGAAGAATGCCCATCCGGAGTCTCGCTCTGCATTAAACACACGGCCGCCACGCAGGGCCCTACATCGTAAAGCCCTGCACGGTCATCCGTGAGGACCTTGCTCGAGTGGGTGCCAAATGCCGAATGCCTCTGGCTCTTGCCTAAAAAAGGGGGGAAGCCTGAGGCCGCGCGCGGGCGCTTTGCTGGTGTGGGAACGGGCAGCGTGATCGTCAGCCCCTGCGTCCTTGCTCAGCTCGACGCAATGCCGGACGTTTTTCATAAATAAAAAGCCCTTCTCTCGTCGTCGTCGTCTCTCTCAAGATTCTGAACCTAGTCAAAACCGTCCGAAAGAAATAGCCACCCCTTAACGCCATGAGCATTCTCAGCCTCGACGATAGCGCCACCCTCCTGCAACGAGCGCCGCCACTTGTTTCACCGGTGTCCACCCATGCAGAACCCTGCCAAGAGTTGGGGCCGGCTCTCTTTCGTTTCCTTGCTTACATACCTTCTGGGCCTTTGCGCTTCCCTTGTAGAGCGCGACTCTCGGAAAGGCAGGGCGTCCAAGATAGAGGTAGGCGCTTGCAGCCTCATCTTTCCACGCTCGCCATTGCCCAGCCCCTATAATTCTGCACGCAGAGGCAGCAAAGCCACCAGGGATCTACTCGGCTCAGATCGCTGCGCAAGCCCGTGCGCTACTCCCTTAACCAATGCGCAACGCCAGCCCACGCGCTTCGTTACTCTTCCACGCCGCTGCCTCATGCTTAGGGCTCGCATGAAAACGGGAGAAGGAGCCCGCCCCTGTGCAAGTTTTTCGCCGCCCAGCAAGGCCATCAGCGAGCGCCCCTCGTTTGCCCAGCAGTCGACTCCTGCAAGCGTTCTCCCCTACGGGCCGACACCAAAGAGACGCGCAGACAGATACGCGCCACCACCAACGGCGAAGGCCCTCCCCGGTCTGCCTCCGGCTCGAAGTTTGTCGCGCCAAGACTGGCCCACAAAGTCAATGCCTACAAGTTTTCACGAAGGAAGCAGGCGAAGTGGCTCCGTTTTTCCAAAAGATCAACAGATTACGCGCTTCGAGCTTTCTTGGCCTGTTGAGCCAAATAAGGCGTCGCATATATCCTCATACCCATTTTTCGAAAAATTGCAACGAGCTAGTACCTTCGCAGCCTTGACGTTTTTCAGTAGTGTGATCAGATCGTTGCTGGTCGTTAGTAGGCTAAAGCACTGGGCTCGATCAACAAAGGGAGTCGCCGTTGCAGCGCCTCTGATATCCAACAAGGGCTCGAACAATGACGCAAAGTCGTTGATTCCATTTGTTATCGCTGGTTTCATGCACGTGTTTTTTCCAGCAATGATACGGTCGTAGGCATGTCTTGGCAACACTTTGTGGAAGTCTCGGCATTAGAAGATTCATCATCGGTGAAGAAAAATTGAGGGTACGAGCATTTCTTGCTGGTGAAGCAACTACGACCAGAATCAGATAAGTAGGCGATGTAGACTCTTATTCTGTTGAAGCAGCTGCAACAATCACAGAGCACTTGTCAGAGTCGTGTGTGACCGAGCTCTGTTATTATAGTGAAAACTCGTTGAACTCGAAGTCATTACTTGCTATACGTACAGTGGTGCTGCCTTAAGAAAACTGTTCGCAGTTATCGAAGAATGTTTTCGCCTGGCTAAAGGACCAGATCGCTTCACTAGCACATTCTGGAATCGCTGTCGCGGTCGGTTCTACAACTGCCGCTGGACCTGGAGCTGCCGCGCCAGCAGCACCCGTTGTCGTTGTCGTCACTGATGTATCTAGTGCGAGTCCGCCAACAGGGATCAAGGTAGAGAAAAGGAGAGGTTAGAAGAACCTACTAGAGAGATTTTTCAAGTAGCTCTGCATCACCAAGAGCGAGTGAAGATGACTATTACACGCTATACCTATCATAATTTTGACATTGCACTTTGACACAAGCCGCTGTGAGACCGTCGTCGTCACTGGCTGCGACCGCCGCTGCCCGCTTCGTTATGACATCCAAAACTAAACCCTGATTAGAGCTACCGCATGGGCATCCTTGGGAGCACCCTTGGCTTCTTCTTGTAGTGGTTGTAAACGAGGACAAGGACGATGTGGAGGATACCCCTGCGCAAGCCTTAACCTGAATGGTATTAGCTCCTTTGATCGCCTCATTACAGTTCGGATCGCTAATCGCGTCTACCACACTCAGTTCGAGTTTGTCAGTGACAAGAGTTTCGCCTATGTCGTTCACCAGTGTCGAGCTTGTGTTCAACGGAGCAGCGGCACCGTAGATCAGTAAATTAGAGGAGCACCGTAGATCAGAAAGCTTCAATATGCAACTTCTAGACGAGATGTAGCGGGAAGCCTTAAGATAAGACCGCCCGAAAGCTGCTTGAAAACACGCACTTTTGCCACAGGTGAGAATATCGTCAGTACAGTTGGCACATCCTAGACCGGCTCTTGTCGCCTTGGGAAGATACGTCGTATGGAATTTTGCGTGAGGATTAGAGATCCTTAGACTTGCAACAACCTTTTAACTACCTTAACCTTTGCATGATTGAAGATGATAAGGAAGACGAACAACATGACGTCCGAAGGATGAGTGTCATTTTGCGAAAATAGTTATAAGGAAGACCAACAACATCATAACTTCCGAAGGATGAATGCCTATCATGCCGCGCTACAGATATTTCAATTAAGTACTCATTTCATCATTCCCAACATCATAGCTTCCGGAGGAATGCCGCACAGGTAGGCCTTCAACGTGGGTAGAGAGATCATGCACCAGGTACCAGCGAAAATGTAGAACAGCGATGACCAGAAGAAGAAGGTTGGCAAGGACGCAGAAAAGAAGGTCTGCTGGAAACCCCTTAGTGGGCCCAGAACTGCAGCTGCGTATCCCTTTAGTTTCTCCATGATCGAACACAACAAACATGGACATTAAGGCAACAAGGTCCCATCTTCTTGCGAAGCAGCCAAACTGCGGCACATAGTGCACTGCTCTACGTTTTCCGACTTCATTTTTACCGCAAAGTGGTGCAAAGGAGTCAGTGTACGCATCAGGCGACAAGAGAAACAAGAGTCGTCATCCTTGATGGTGCGAACGTTCTTACTTACTTCATGATCGTACTATTGGTCACCATGATTCTCACAACATCTTTTCAATCATAATCGAACACTATGTTCCGAACTAGGAGAACAAGTGTCTACTTTCGTACACGAGCACGACTCTCGTTACAAATAAAAGATCAAAAACTCTCCATCCATTCGCAGTCCGCCGCTCTCGATCGCTTCGCTTTGATGGTGCGGCACGCAATCCCAGCTAGTCCTTTCTTTCCGAACTGCCTGTAAGTATGGAACACAGGAGCTGTCGTGGCGACACCTTCATGTCTGACATACTGCTGCTCTAATTTCAATATTTCTTCAATCGATCAATTTCAAAAAATGAAGAGGAGATCAACAATTTCCCCGATGCCTGACTATTCTCCGAGTCATCGGGCTAGCGAGATGGTTTTTGGTCTTTTGGCCTCATCTTCAGCTTGAGGCAGCATATGACGTTCTTACTCTTGCGCCTGCATACGCGTAATAGAAGACTGTCGTACCTACTAAGCTCGTTAAGAATCGATGATCATGATATATTTTCCAAGGATAAATTGTGAGTTACATTGTGCACATAGACATACGTGTTCGATTATTAGGTGGAGAAGATACAAGTAGAACCAAGATTAATTATTGCAGAACAAGGATAGACAAAGACAAGGTGAACGATGTTGTTTTTTTCATCTGTAGGTACATGTGGTATTTTCTTAGAAAGTCATCAAAGACGAGATACTCAAAGACGTAGTTTTCCAATGTTTAGTTTGATAGCATTTTTCTAGTATGCCGTAGTTGATTGTTCGTCATATTTGCTGCTCCGCCAGTGGCATGCTATTGTTCTGACAATGTTTTATACAGGTATAGATAATGTTTGTCTTACACGACTTTAACATAGATGAAGATGGAGTTGTAGGGCGGACGCGGTCTTAACAGTTTCACTTTTTGTTAATCTTAATAGAACACTTCTACGAAGGCGGAGAAGATAAACATTCATAAGAGTACGTAAAACTAGAATTTAAGATCGATCCAACTATTTATTATGAAGATGCCCAATGATGATATGTCAATAAACATACAGATGTAGTTGTTCTTGTACAAGGAAATCGAAAATCCAAATTTGTTTCGTAGTTGTTTATTCTAGGAATTCACATCAAATTGAAGATTGGGTTCTTTTCATACTACTAAACCAGACATTTGATTGATGAAAAAATCATACCTCAGTTCTTACGTGTTGTCGCACATAATTCTTCATCTTACCAGTAGATGTTGCAATACGAGCAGGGTAAAGCGACGTCTTCTTCCACGACTGTTCTTACAGCTTCATCATCTTAATTAGGAGAAGAATAGTCCGTTCGAAATGAACAGATCTCCTTCAGCGGTCACTTCAGCAATATGATCCGCACCCGCAGAAATACCACCACGGTATTCGTACACACTGCCGCTGAAGGTTGTGAAGGTAGATGTCGTCGTCGTGTAGTTGAGATCGTGCTTGAAGTTATGATACAGGGGCACTGTGATTAGAAGTGGAAGTCGTGGAAAAGAATATTCATCATTCTTAAGTGGAAAAGAATATTGATAATCATGTTTCTTCAGAAGGTAAAAAAAGTTCTTCAGTCCAACTGCAGCCACTACTTTCTTGAAAGGCTACATCTTGTTGTTGTTGGATTTCTTGGATGAAGAGTCAGATATTATCTATTATAACTCGTCACGACCAGACCAATTTTTAGCATAGTTCCATCCTAGTGGGCGGTTGTAACCAAGAAAAATGTAGCCCGCTTTCACATTCACTCAAGAACTAGTAAGTAGTTAATTACAACAGAGTCTCCTGAGTTGTAGTTGAAGCCATAAAATCATTTCAGTATCTTCTTGATCGGAGTAGACCATGATTTGAGCAAAGTGCAAAACTGTAGCAAGGAGGCAACCTAGCAGTAGCGCCACGATCACCGGTGCGAACTCGCGGAAGATCAGGAAGCAGGAAACCACACCTCGCATCATCATCATGTCGACCCAAGTCACCGACAAAGGTGTACATTTAGGAGGCGGGGTGCGAGGCGTCATGCCTCTTGCATCTTCACTATCGATCGAAGACGTAGGAGAAGCAGGTGGAAGATGATCGTTGTCTCGTCGTGTGGAGGTTCTTCTATCATGTTCATTATGATTAGAAGGAGTGTCTCCACGAATCTTGTCCTCGTCCATATGCGGATTCTTCACATGCTCATCTTCAGGGGATGTGGACTCTTCTTTAGTGCTGTCTTCGTCAGAACCAGAGGATGAGCCTTCATTCCTCGAAGAACAAGAGCTATCGATAGCTGAAGTCGAACTAGCACTGCCCCCAGCACATGTCGTGCTGGTCCTCGTGGAAAATGACGAAGATCTTCCGGCTTGTGCTTCTGCTTGTACTACTTGTCCTCCACATGTGGGTGTGAAGACCTTTGAATCAAGAGAAATGGGATCCTGATCCTCTTCGTCAGCAACGTCAATGATGTAGGTTCCCTCATACGGAGGTTCTTCTTGGTCTTCTACTTGCGCCACTCCTTGTTGATGAAGATGATCAACATCACTTTGATGTTGCTCTTGTGCTAATGCTTCTTTGTCAATAATTGGAGGTCCTCTTTCATCATGTCGTCGTAGTAATCCAATGTGCTGCATGAAATTCTTGATCATGCTCCTACTTCTGGAGTTTTGAGCGTGTTGCTCTGCTGCTAAAGTAACACCAGCATGTTGTGAAGATCCAAGAACACCAGATGAAGCTGTGGCACCATCACCTTCATCACGACAATCAGCAGGCGACTTCTGAAAGAGACCCGCTCGCACCTCGCGCCCACTGTGCCGCAGATCACGCAACACAGCGTGCAGATTCGCAAGTGCGACTTCACTCGCTTCAGCGTTTTTGCGACACTGTCGATTGTTCCTTTCGTAGCGTAACACTTCTGCAACCTCCGCAAAGAGGTTCGTCCTTGGATCCGAGTCTCTGGCCGCGATCACCGATGATATTTTTTGCCCAGGATGATCCTTTGGTTGGACTATCTGACTGATCGCAAACCCAGCACATGACTCTTGGCTGCTGTAGTCATTGTCATCCTCCCCGTCAACTTCACTCGAGGTGTCTTCACTTCTGCTTTCATCACTGGTAGAAGACGCTCCAGATGAATTGGAGTCCTCTTCGGATTTTGAGTCGCTTGAAGCGGCAGACGATTGTGACTGTGAGTCTTCATCTTCCGAAGCAGACGAGTCTTGTACTGAGCAATCCCAATCTCCTTGTTCAAAAGGAGGAAAAACATCTGCATGAAGAGCTCCAGTAGCCAAACTAGAAGATGAGTCGCAGCTGTCGACGTTGTGTTCTGCTGTAGTATTCATATTTTTGCTGAGGAGCACTACACCTTCTACTTTTTGATAGTCCCCCTCGGCAGAAGAGGACTCGCTTTCGCGGCGTGCTGTTACAGTTACAACCTCTTCGCAGCTGCACTCCCGAGCAGACTTGTCACAATGACGGTCCTCAGCGCTGTTCGTAGAAGAAGTAGAAGACTTGCTACTCGTGGAAGCCTTGCTGGACACTTTTCTTACATCGGAGGTAGAACTAGTACCGGTGGAAGAAGTAGAGGCTATAGTAGACGCGGAGACTGACCTCGAAGAAACACCTAGAACGGGGACGCTAGTACTCGCTGTCATATTATGATCGTTCCCAGAAGTTCCGTCCGTCATCTTATCTGCTTGGTCCTTGTTGGCATCAGGTGGAGCGATGTTCTTGGGATCAGAAACAGAAGCTCCTTTGGAAACAACGGGTTGGACGAGGGCCATCTTTTTAGTATGATGATGTAGGTAGGCGTAGAGGAACTGGAAGTACTTAGTCGTGGTCTATAGAGGACAACTCTATATGTATAAATGCAAGAAGTTCTAGTATTCTTCTGCGGTACTATAACTGGAGATGTAGATACGTCTAAGTTCTTGTATGAAGAAATCTATATTCAATCCTGGTCATGTAGTTCTGAAACAATCAGAAATGTCAACCCTAATGTTGATGTTTCCTTCTCTTGAATTTGTTGGAGCCCTATTTTTTTCTTTGGTGGGTGGATTTTTCGAAGATTGTGATTGTCAAAAAGATGATCATCAACTACAATGTTGCTTGCGTATGATGTGTATCAAAGTCAAACATTACAAAAATGGCTACGAGGACACACTTTGTTTTAGTAGTACCTGAGATTTCTGTATCTATCAATCCAATCCTACTTCTTAATCTTATCGATCCTAAGGAGGTAGAGGTCTGGTACGTAGTTCTACTTCTAAGTAAGAACAAAAGCATTGATTATATATACAACAGGTAAAAATTATCAAGAGCATAAGTTGTCAAAATTATCAAAAGCATCAATTATACAGATATGAATTCTAAATCATGCAAGAGGGGGCATGCAAACGCAAGACAAGGTCTGATGCATTGGAGGTTGGGGAAAGGTGGTGAGTCAGGAGAAGCGGACATCGATGATGTTGACAGATAATGATAAAAAGCGTAAGACCAATTCGTCTTGGTCACTCGACACCGAAGTAGACCGATTTTGCAAGTCCTTCTTGTGGTACCTTTACTCGTGCTCGTCTCTCACGACTCGTCAAGACGAGTACAGATGCTCCACGATAGAGATTTAACAGATGATAAGTACTCAAAGTGGTGGTCACGGTAAGGTCGATGAATGTGAACCTCGTCATACAGATCTTAGTTTCTCTCTGTCAGTTTCATGATCTTTGTGCGGAGATAGAGATCATCAGAACTTGAAGATCAATCTTCGTGACCACTCAAAATCGTGTCGCACGCAGGACGAGATGAAGGAGAACAACAGCCAATCTCAGAAATCAAGCGAGATGAAGAAGCACAAACAGCCACGACCTTGTGTCCAACACGCGTCAGCAAAAGCCATGGTGGAGGATGTCTGAATCGACCACGACATGTACTTGTACGGTGGATACAAGTTAGACAATGAATGAATGTTTACTTTGCATATCAACGGGTAAGTACTATCATGCTCATGACAGGGCTCCTGCGGTTCGTGTTATTGGTGTTGGTGTTGGGTATAAGTAAGTGTTGGGCATGAGTAAGAGATACAAGTTGACCAAATTGTAGGGCGAATCGCTAGGTGTAGGTGTTAGTCTTAGTGTACGTATGTGTTTGTACAGAAGCGTAGTTATTTTTGTAGAGACGTAGTTATTGTAGAGACGTAGTTATATTGTAGAGACGAACAAATTTTTACTAGAGAAGTAGATAATATGATGATCATTGTGTCTAGGGTTTACAAAGCATATTAGGTGAGTAACAGCACGCCAAGAGAAAATGAAAATGAACTTACCACAGGCAAGAAACTACTGAAAATAGTCGCGCGAGCAAGTAGATTCTTCGACGTTCCCTATTCCCTAACGATCTTCCTCCTACTCGTTCTAGGATTCTGGAGGGCTTCTGGCTGTACATGATGATGATCCTCTGCTTCAGGAGCATGATCAGGAGCCCCGTGGTCCTGAAGAGTACAGATGTCTTGGTCTTCCTCCACATCATCCTGAGGATCAGCATCGCGGATGTCTTGGTCTGCGTCCACATCATCCTGGTCCTCCTGAGGATCAGCATCACAGATGTCTTGGTCTGCGTCCACATCATCCTGGGAATCAGCATCACGGATGTCTTGGTCTTCCTCCACATCATCCTGGGGATCAGCATCACGGATGTCTTGGTCTGCGTCCACATCATCCTGGGAATCAGCATCACAGATGTCTTGGTCTGCGTCCACATCATCCTGAGGATCAGCATCACAGATGTCTTGGTCTTCCTCCACATCATCCTGGGAATCAGCGTCACGGATGTAGTCTTGGTCTGCGTCCACATCATCCTGGGAATCAGCGTCACGGATGTCTTGGTCTTCCTCCACATCATCCTGGGGATCAGCATCACAGATGTCTTGGTCTGCGTCCACATCATCCTGAGGATCAGCGTCACAGATGTCTTGGTCTTCCTCCACATCATCCTGGGGATCAGCATCACAGATGTCTTGGTCTGCGTCCACATCATCCTGAGGATCAGCGTCACCGATGTCTTGGTCTTCCTCCACATCCATGCACTCCTCCTCCACATCCACATCAACATCATTCTCCACAAACGGGTCCTCAATCATCTCCGGGATGAAGTGTTCCTCTTCCTCGATCTCCATATAGTACTTCTCATCATTGTCCTCTATAATATTGTCGTGTTCACCCGCCTGTGGATCATCTTCATCACCCTGTTGATCATTTCCGCCCTGTACAACAAGAACTTCATCGTCGTCATCGACGTCTTCTTCTTGTCCATCATGATCCACAACATCTTCAACATGATGTTCGTGAGGAAGATCCTCATCGCCTTTTCTATCATCTTGACCTCTATCTTCTTCTTCTTGTTGTTGATGACCTCCAATACTAACATGGTCCTGCTGGTGCCCAACATTTATTTGCTCTGCTTCTCCAATATCAACATCCCCAGCATCGTCATCCTGATCTTCCTGATCCGGTAAGCCGACAAAATTCTCATCCGGAAGATACTCCCCCTCTAGCAACTCCGAACAGCACTCGTCGTCCGAACTAGAGGTCACGACATATACAGCGTTCTTTCGCCTCCTACAGTAGTCGATATTACTGAGCTCCCTTGAGGCATCCTCGCTGTCCACTGTGTAGGCATCTTCTTCAGAGTCGTCCGGTAAGTGCCGTCTCACGCCTTCACGCTTCAATTTCGCTAAGGCAGGCGAAATCCAGGATTGTGCATTAGAGGAGGTAGAGGTGAGAATATAAATGGTGGTCACTTTGGTGAAAGGGAAAGAAGTACTTAGATGATGATGAATGAAGACCGATAGAAGATGCCTATCTTGTCTTCCTCGTCTGTAAAAATATTATGTCTATATGACGCCGTGAACGACCATCAAGGTTGTCGACTCCTGACTTATTCATGTCCATTTTGGGCTCGGAAGCAAGAAATTGCACAGTCATAGTTTCAGTAGTCTATTGATATCATGGTCGGCCAAGTATCTATAAGATACAAGGACAACGGACTTCTATGTTTCTTGATAATCTCTTGGATTGATATGGAACATGAATACAAAAGCAGACGGTGTTGGGTAGATCTCCACTCTAGCGCACTAGGAGCCAGAATTCTTTAGTCTAAAGAAAACTAGTACTCATAGCTTGTTGAAGCTAGTATACTTATAGATACGGACTAACAAGTAAGGCTTGAGCAAGAAAATCTCCCTCATACTGATAGTGCAACTGGTTGTAGAAAGCAACCGGTTAGTTTTACCTCTAGAGACTTAGCCCTTCCAACAAAACAAACTAGTTGTAGAAAACAACACCAAGCTCTACGCACCATAGTGAACCCTTCCTTCCATGGTCCTGCACAAGGATTAATGTTTAAGCTTTGATGCTTGAACCGAACCCTTTCTCGCAAGACGTAGGTGGCTTTCTCCAAATTCGTCATCAGGAGACAAGACTGGTTCTCAGCCGAAGAGTATGGTGGAGGACGGGGCTCGAGCTGGAGAGGCAATTGATCATGTTGACGCTGCGCATGTGCTGATGAAGAAGACGACGATGAAGAGCCACCTTGTTGCTCCTGCATTCGACGCGGCTGATGATCCTCTCCACCTTCTCGAAGTACTTCTAGTTCAACATCAAGAACTTGTTCTGCATTTATTCTCCTCTTTTTACGGGGTTTGACATTCATCATGTGGTCTCTACTTCTATCAGCAGCATCATCCGCCTCCAGTAGTGGTCCAGTTCTAATACTAGGATCTTTACAGTTGACGACTGGAAAAACCTTATGGCCTTGTCGCATCGAGGGAAGCTTGGAGTAAGGAATTTTCTTGGACGGATCAAAGACACGACTTGTGGTGCTATGCGCATCTTTTGCAACACATGGTTCTGCTTCATCTTGGTCTTCTGACATCTCCATGCAACCACTACGATTTATGCGCCGCTTTCTTTTTGATGTCCCAGTACTGCTTTCGCAATCTTTCCTATTTCTCATTTGTAGGTCATCGTCAGGTAGTGAAGAACTACCCAAAGAAGACCTAGACCTAGACCGAGACCGCCTCTCTAGAAGATCGTTTTCATTTGCTTCTGCCATTTCTAAGTAGTCCTCACCTGGTACAAAGTCCAATGGCGACAACAACCGCACGGGACAAGCTTTGAATGGTGGCGGATAAGAAGGCAGTGCTTCTTCCCAATAGCCTATGGCGCGCTCTCTGGCTAACCAAAAAGGCTCCAGATGGGACCAATTCTTTGGTCCTGGTACCTCCTCTATTCTTTGATGGCATAGTTGGTAAGATGGTCCCACTTCTGGTTGATGGCAGGTTCTTAATATAGAAGTATCGTCATTGCTATAGAAGTATGGTGCTGGTGCAGGCGCTCCTGACGCAGTTCGAGGTGGAGGTCGAGGCGTTGAGGCAGCTGGACGGTTGTTGGTGTCCTTCATTGGGATGTGGTCCTGAAGATGATGAACCATTTTGACGAAAGGCAAAGCAGTAGGCAGATAAGAAGAAGAAGATCCTACTTCTCGTGTTCTTCCGTCGAGCCCTTGCCCTTGTCGTCGATCAGGAGCAATATCTTCGATCGCCTCGACCTCGTTTCTCTTAATACCGGCACTATTGCCCTGGTGTCCTCTCTTCCTCTTGTCACGACTACCTACACCGCAAAAAACAACATCGCCAGTCCATTTTGCGACGCTACCCTGAAAGTACACCTCTCCCACGCGTTGTGCTGCGCGTGCAAACGCTTCTTGATGTGCTAGAGAGTTCATCGCTTCTATGTGCAGTCTCAGTGGAGTAGAGGCGAACGAGGAGGTAGTGGTAGGAAAATTCATGAGCTGATGCTGTGGAGGCAGATGCAGATGGGGCGTCAAAACTGTATGTGATGTATCGTTATGTTTGGCGTCGACCACTACTTGAGGACCATTGCTATTTTTATTTTGTTCGTGTTGCATTTCAGCGCACATTCTCCAGTAGTGTCTTGCCCATACAGTAGGTTGTACGCGAAAAATAGACGAAAACATAGTAGAAGCAATGGCAGGTTTGATCGCAGCCTCCCTACCTTTGTCGAGGGCCCGCCGCTTCTCTATTATGCCGACGCAGGTGTCTCTAGAGTGTGTTGAAGAAGAAGTAGAGGAGGACGGTGTAGCAGGAGAGGGATGATCAACCACAACTCTGCGTGGATCCTCCTCAAGAGATGTTCTTGACCCTGGTGGATGGCTAGTTGTGGACAGTGAAGTAGTCGTCCCACAGGTTTTTGTTGAGCTTGAAGAAGTTCCTGCTGCTCTTGTAGCAGTAGTTTCACTCCGTCCATCACCTTCTTCGCCTCCTTCATGGTCATGATGATGAATTCCCTCTCTGCTCCCATCTTGATCTTCAATCCCACCATTCGTTAGCATTCTTTGTTTCCTTTCTGGCCAATCTACTGGTTTAGCGATTCGGAAACCAAATATCCTCCTAACTGCTGGCCTAGGTCGCTGGACACATATCAGGTCCGGAAACCTCAGGAAGAACAAACCCGGCATTGAGCGGCCGAATGCTGCGCCGAGTTGGTCAAGGAGGTCGTCGGAAAGCTGTGTCGTTTTTGGCGGTAGATCCTTGAATTAGTAGCGCTATATGGAGTTTGTTACAAACTGTAATTTGAGGGATGCAATCCAATTACAAACTCCATATATGAATGGTTCTGGTATTTTTGGTATAGCCTGAATTTGATCCTAAGGGTTCTCTTCTTGTTTTCCCTTAGGATCAAATTCAGGTTATACCAAAAATACCAGAACCATTCATATATGGAGTTTGTAATTGGATTGCACCCCTCAGATGAAAAATATCCTTTCTTGATCTTGTCCCTTTTTCAATATCAAGTAGTAAGTAAGCAAGGACCTTCTACAAAAAAAAATCTTGGTTGCCTTAACTGAAGTTAGATCGGGAGGAAGTCGACGAACAGGATGAGGCATTGTCATGTCGGTTCCACTCGTCTATCTCCTCCGCGGTCAACATTCGCGCACAGGAAGAGCCATCGTAGAGCTCACCACAGAGCTGGCAGTATACCTGTTCAAGTGGTCGTGTAGTGTCCAACAAGATTATAGAGTAGTGATGCATGAACAAGATCGAAAATGGTAATGAAATGATGTACAGCTCATGCTCATGGTTGGACATATAAAAATAAAAACGAAGCAGGTGCAGGTCCATATTATCGACACTATTTCTCGCTCTCGGTGTACTTCAACTTCCAACAAAAGTGCTATGTATAAAATTTCCTTACCGCCAGTCTCTTGCTTGTCTGTGCTTGAGTTGGAAGGAGGTGGTAAGAGCGACACCTGAATCTGGGACAGTGACCCCAGCAGGCCTTCTTGAAACGCTTCTTTACAAGTCGAAGCCCGTCATCGCTCTCGATGTAGCGTCGATGGAGATCTTTTTTTTTCAGTGTTGAGGATGATGTTGAGGAGGAGATTGAGGTTGAGGATGTTGCTCTCAGATGAAGAGAACTCTGGGAGGTTCTCGTACTGGTAATTTCACACTCGAAAAACTGAAATAAGCAAGTAACTGACCAGAATAACCGAGATACTGACGAGAAGGAAGAGTAGCCTTGGTACTAAGCTACCTCCCATATTTCAGTCAGTAACTCGGTTATTTTGAGTTTTCGACTACTTTGATTGTGTTATTTATTAGGGCTTGACTCAGTCGTCCGCTTATCATGCTTCATTCAATTTTTTCTCGTTGTTATTTCAACAAGCACCGCATAATTGATTCTTCGAGGAACGTCAACTACTACAAGAGCAGTTCATCTAGAACTAGATGAAAGCTTTAAGTGAACAAGATTATAATACCACAAATAGCTTCCATCGCTTGGGACCTCGTAGGTGGATCTTCCAAGAAAGTCTTCTCAACATCTTCTCCAACGATCTCCGGACACTCCGCCTCTACCATCTCCTGCAGCGGTCGTGGCAACTCTAGAAAGGAAATGTCGAGAAAAGTATTACAAAACCAAGACATCCATGTACTGGCTTGATTTTGATGAGCAGGAGGGTTCTTCTTGCACAAAAAAGGGTCGAACCGATCGGACTCGTGACCGCTCTCAGGAGAAGAGCCAGATGATGAGAAGGACGACCTGGCAGTGGAGTATTTTTGGTGATGAAGTATATATACCTAGTAAACACCAGGTCCACAACATCAACATCAAGTTACAAGAAGTAGACGACTAGACGACAGAAGCAAAGAGGAAAAATGCTTATAGCAAGATAGATGTGAAGAGGTTAATATCATGAACAAACAACGGCTAATGTGCAGAGATAAGTACGTTTCGATTGAGCCCTCCTCAGCACTCAATGTTCCGTCAACGCTATCTTCTACCCTCGTTGATCCTTCTAGACTCCCCTGTTCAAGAACTTCACTAGATTGAGGATTGCTAGCATTAGCCTCGTCTGCTTCATCCACAACTACTTGCTTATCTGGTTGTGAATGCGCTTCTGGTTCTGCTCTTCGTATTCTTCTACCACCTTGGCGGTTAGGAGAGATGGAGCTGTTGGGCTTCTGTCTTTGTTCTTGGTCGTGTGACGAGGAAAATGACTGCACAGACGCGGCTTGACTATCTTGACATGATGGAGAAGAGAGGTGAACGCTCGAACTTCGACGTCTCGACAAGTAGGAGTGCACGTCAACGTCATCTTCTTGTTCGACAACGCCGTCAGGATCATCGTCTCCTCCATCTTGTGCATTTCTTCTGTCTAGGCCTACCGCGTAGGCTCCATTTCTTCTGTCTAGGCCTACCGCGTAGGCTTCGCCTCCCTGTTCGTCCTGCAATCGACTGCCATCCTGTTCTACTTGTCCTCCTCCTGTTCGTCTCTGTCCTCGTGTACCTCTTATACTTATTTCACTTTGTTCTCTACTGTCCCTAGTAATGTGTCTTCTTCTCTTGTTGCCTTCTGGTTGATCAACATGTTTCACTATCCGCGAAAGCTCTTCGTCTGCGGACGAAGATGAACACGAAACTACCTCTCGAGGAGGAGGCCCTCTACTCGGAGGATCTCCACGTGGTCTACTAGAGTCTCGCTGCCTACTAATTCGAGGCGCTCTACAACTAGAACCTCCTCTACCGGAGTATAATCGACCTTGTCGTTGTCGCGGACCTCTTCTACTCGGATCTCTACTCTGGCTCCTATGTTGACCACGTTGTCGTTGTCGCACACGTAGAGGAGGTCTCCGACTCTGTTCTTCTAGTTGTCTTCGAGTTCTAGAGTTACTGGAACATGGGGCAACTCCTTCTCGTCCGTGCTCCAATAACCCTCGAGCAGAACTAGGTGTGTTGTTAGATGTGTGGTAACTACCTCTACTGCTTCTATCAATACGTGCTCTACTACTACTTCTTCTGTAGTTGTAATTGTCATACGCATACCCCTGTTCTTGCCGGGACGATGCAAAACTCTTGCCGGGTTTCGGATATCTGGTGCGAGGATGTTCACCCTGCTCCTCTTCCTCGGGTAATTCTAGTTTGTCGCTTTTATTCTTGGGGAGTACTTGTTGTCCTGATGAAGAATATTTGCGGGTAATCGAGCGCATTTTTGTGGACGAGTGTGTTCATGGCTACAACTTGGTGTACTTGTAGTTTCCTTTTTTGATGAAGTTTTTTTAGAAATTAATTTCACTAAAGTTCATCTTCTTGCTGTTGATGCGTCATTTTCCTTGATAGCGATTGGCAGGTCGTTTATTCTTCCCACGAGCACGCGCAACGAGGATGGCATATCCAGAAATTCTACCTTCATCTTTGTTCTTCATTTGAGGGCGTGTGCTGCTACAAGAAACAGAGACGCAGAGGGTGTCGATATCTTCATCGTATTTTTCTTGTGTTAGTTGTTCTTGTCGTCATTTATGCGAATAGAAGAAGTTCTTGTTTGTGAAGAAGTCCTTGATTTTCAGGAGACATTTTTTTTCATTTTTTGCCGAGCTAGAGGAAGCATTGAAGTTGACTATATTGCGATTTTGATATTGTTTGTTACTGTTTGATGTCTATTACGATTATCGTCTGTTTAGTTGATCTTGTTGATGATCACATTCTTGTAGTTCGTTGTGTTGATGTAAAAATCATGCGTTTCTTCATGATCATCCTTTTCGCATGAGGTCTCCAAGCGTGAGGTCTACTGCATCCCGATTGTGACCACCCGATTAATATCGTACTCGTACCGATTCTTCTTGTTGATCTAGTTTAGATCCTCTTGTCCAGAATGAAGAACACCCCGTTTCGTCCGCCCGAAACGTAGTTACGAAACTGTAGTATATATTGTTCAATAGCAGTGGTAATGGATTGGAAGACACGTTTCACTTTCATACATTTCCTCATCGATGATTATATTATGAGGTAATAGAGGGTCGTGGTTTTTAGTGAAGAGTTTTGTTCGAATCTCAAACATTTGCTTCGAACAATCTTCATTGTGATCAGCTGCGAGGTTGAGGTTGTATGACAGCGATCTGAAAAAACTCGATGTCCTCGATTTACTCGCTTCAGGTTCAGAGCAAGAGCTGCTCCGTATTAAGACTGCAGGAGAAACAGACACATGATGATTAGGGATTTTTATGGGGTATATTTCATCATTTTCATCACATATAAATTGAAATGCATTTTTACAATTGGGTAGATTACCAACTATGTGAAGATGAACAGCCTGTATAAAAATAGTATCGTCGTCAGAAATCACGTACCAATCGTGGTCGAAGTAACGAAGTCCGAAAATAATGGGCTGTCTGCAACCCGCCACTGACCTCTCCAGCTGCATGAGAAACTCGGACAGAGTCCGCGAGGTCGTACAGGGATGATATATTTCATATGTGCTTGACGTGCTGGGGTAGTTATTCATGCTTTGAAGAAACAATAACAGGATGTGATGTAAATTTCGTTTGTTTTTTTGCGGCACTCGAATTCGATCATTATCTCCTTTTCTAGTCGGAGCTGCAAGTTGTACTGCTAAACTTTCATCTCCTCCATTTTATTCCACCTCCTTTCTTTATCTCTATTTTCTAAATTTTCTTGATCCTTTCGAGTTTGTCGAGGTTTCATTCGCGTCGTGCGCGAGACGAAGCACCACCTCCACCACCATTGTTGTTTTGGCCAGCACCTCCTCCTCGAACTTGTTGTTGTGGCTGACCTCGGCTCCGGCTATCCAATTGAGCTCTACTGTTTACCTGCCTGCGTTGTGGAGGGCCACGTTCGCTATCTTCTTCATCGCCTTGCCTTCTTCGCTGAGCCACTGGAGCACTCGGACTTGCTTCCTCATCGGACTCTTCCTCCTCTTGATGTTGTCCCATCCCGCGGCCACCAACAATCTTAGAAAAGACAGTTGTACTGCGATAGTACCCATACCGCGTTCTTCGCATCTTCCCTAGTACGTCGAGCACCATCCTTGGCGTTGGCTAGTACTTCTTTTTCAGTTAATATTTAATAAAGAGAAAGAGATGTTGAACCAACACGAAGGATGATCAACATAGATACAACGAACTACTACGGACATGCAATAGCGGTAGCCTTAACACTCTTGCGCTTGTTCATCTTGTTATGTTGAGGTGATCTTTGGTTCTGATCTTCGCTACCAGATTGTTCATCAGCTGCATGATTCACCTTCCTTTGTTGAACCACTGGTTTATTCATCGCCTTCCCAGCACGACCACGCGAGTCATTGGCACGACGACTGCGACCACCACGAGCTTCAACATGTTCCTCTTCTTCTTCCTCTGTGGCAGCAGAGTTATACACCCGTCCAGCTGTTTGGGCTGGACGACCACGCGGTTTGGGCTCATCATTCGTGTCTTCGTCGTGTTGACGTTCACCACGACGAGGAGCACGCGGTTTGGGCTCATCTTCATTCTTGCTGTCGTCGTCGTGTTGACGTTCACCACGACGAGGAGCACGCGGTTTGGGCTCATCTTCATTCTTGCTGTCTTCGTCGTGTTGACGTTCACCACGACGAGGAGCACTGTTGTTTCGACGACGAGCGCGGGGCGCCTCTTGTTCCTCAGATTCAGAGGCTGCGCCTCCACCACGGCCACTTTGTCGACCACGGCCATTCACATGGATCATGCGTTTGTTGGAAGATGTGTCTCGTCCTTGTCCTCCCCGACAGATGTTATTACGACCCGTGCGACTGTCATTACGACCCCTTTGCTTGTTCTTAGTTGCCGGAGGAGCAGGTGCTGCTTGCTCACCATCTCCTTCAGAGTGGTCGTCTTGTTTCCTACTTCTATCGATGATGCGACGACGCTTGTTGTTGCTTACGGGAGAATTATCGTTGGTCATCTGGTCATCTTGATCAACCTCGCGTTCGCGACCTCTGGAATTGCGACGGTTATTCTTGACGTTAGTTTCTCTGACAGCAGGTGGTTGTTGCGGACGAGCACGGGAAGACTTATTCTTGTTGATTTTGTTGTTTAATGCAGCGGCTCTCGACGGTTTTCTATCATCTTCCTCTTCACTTTGATCCTGATCATCTTCCTGCTCCTGCTGTCGGCCACGGCCTCCACGCTTGTTGTAACCGGCTTTGCTATTGTTAGCGCCTCCACGACCATCTTGTTCTCTGTTACGGACAGAGCGACCTCCCTGATCTTCTTCTTAGAGCTTATACCCAATTCCATCCTGAGACTCATCTTGGACCAGTTTCCTCCTTACACGTCGAGCGGTCCAAGATGCTTTTCAAAATGGGAGATGTCCGAAAGTCTTAATCTTCTTCTTCGTCCTCGTCGTCGTCATGACCGCGAGGACCTCCACGTCCACTTCGAGGAGCATGGCTCTGATTCACAGCCCGCTTGTTTGTTGTAGAGGAGTCAACATCATTTCGACCTCTAGTGCGGCTCGTTCTCGCGGGAGAACCTCCACGTCCTCTTACTCCAGCTCCACCTCGAAGATTCTTATTTCTGGGAGGCTTAACTACGTCTTCTTCATCGTCCTCTTCCTCTTCATCCTGTCTTCCCTTATTCGCTAGCTTCATCATACCGGGATTGATCGGGATGTTGTTCGGGTTATCCGCTCTTCCATGGCGCACAGGCGCAGCACGGCCGCGTCCACAAGAATTAGACGAGGCACGACTTGGTTCTAGAAGATGTTTTGGAAGTCTCGTCATCTAGTGCACATATAGCTCCTGCCCACACGGGAAAGAAGTGAAAAACTACCTGTTTCTCGCGACTCGCCAGTCCAACAGTTGCGCAATCTTCAAAAAATGTCAACGTAAGTGAGAAAAATGGTGCACAGAAAAAACGTTATTCTAGTGAGGACCACAGAAGTAGTACAACAATCATTTACTGCTCGTTCGAAGATCAATCATTATGATGCGGCTCTGCCTGAAAGAGACAACGAGAGTAGAGTGCGCAAGAAGTGGAGGTAGAGCTACTACTAAAACGCGAAGATAAAGAAGAACTGCCAACTAGTACTAGTTAAACTACTAGTAACTGCCAACTACTAGTAGAACTACAACTTTTTAACTACATTTAGGTGACAGCACTTCCATTTACATTTCCAAGAACCAGCGTAACTCTTGCACCACTCCGAGGACGTCCAGCTGACTGATCACGTTCCCGAGACCCTCCGCGACCACGGCGTCTCATGTTAGAAGAAGCTTCATCCATGCCACCTGTTTGTTCTGCTCTTCTCGCAGATGTAGCAGTAGAGGCCGTGGTCTTACTCTTTCCACCTCGATCATCTGCCTTAACTTCATCGTCAGAGGAGGCGTTATTATTTTCCTCAGCACGTCCTCCACGCTGTCCACCTCGTGCTCCTCGTCCTTCTTGCTTGGGGGAAGTAGACTGCTCATCATCTTGGTCTTTGTTACGGCGATCACGGAGGTTGTCTTCACGGGCTCCACGGCGATCGCGGTCTCCTCGAGTAGAAGTTGTACCATCTTCCTCACCACGGCGATCACCGCGGCCTTCTCGCGTAGTGCCATCGTCACGACGATCACGGCGGGCTGCAGGGCTGCGGTTGTTAGCGTCAGCACGGCGATCACGACCTCCGTCGCGGCGATCGCGGTCTCCACCGTCTCTGCCACGATCATCCCCACCTCGTGCTCGGTCACCGCGCTCGTTGTCACGTCTGTCACGATCACCATCACGCCTCTCGCGGTCCCGGTCTCCATCACGTACTCGTTCCCGGTCTCCATCACGTACTCGTTCCCGGTCACCACGTTCAACACTGGTACGCTTGCTGTCCTTGGTGTCTCCACGACGATCGGCACTGCGTCTCGCAGTGCGACGATCGACACTGCGATCGCGAGAACGGTCTCTAGTTGTACGACCATCACGACGGTCACGAGAATGTTAGAGCTTTTACCTATGTACATTATAATGATCTTGGAATCAAACATCTTTGTCTTTGATCGTTTGACGCGTCTTCGTCTTTTTCAAAATGAGGTCTTCAAAATAAGATGCTTCTGAGAAGATGAAGATGAATTACACGGTAACTAAGCCTTAAGAATGGCTTCTACGGCGTCCGCGAGACGTATCACGACCATGTCGCTCGCGCGAACTACCTCTGTTATCAACGACAGCGTCACCCTGGACTTCTTCGTCTTTTTCGTCTTCCTCCTTGGCACCTTGGGGGTTAGAGCAGATATAGGTGGCGGACGTGGATGTTCTAGTTTTACTTGAATGAGCCGAAAGTTAAAGTAGTTGGAGTACTAGGTTGAAATAGATTGATTTTGATATAGATACGTACTTTTCTGTATATAATACAACTAGGGTCAACATAAAGATTAAGATTGTGTCGTGGGTGTTGCATGACCTTGGAACATCTTCTTCAAGATTAAACAACAACGAACTGATACTAACACTAACTAAGGGTGTCAGTTTGGAAGCAATGAAGAATAAGAAACCACCGATCTAGAAGCCGTAACTTTCTTTTCACCTCCATCTTCTTCTTCTTCGGACTTGTTTTCGGCCACTGCTTGGGCAGCTCTAGCGGCAATCTGCATATGCAGAGAATTAACGGCGCGGGGCTTGGCTGCTTCAGCTGCTTGTTTTAGAGAGCAGGAAAGGTGAGACTGAGAACAAATCAAGATCAACCTTGTGACCACCAGATCTAGATCAGGACAAAAAACATATCCAAATGACAAAAAACGTATCCAAATGACAAAAAACATATCCAAATGACAAAAGACATATCCAAATGAAGATATCCGTAACTGTTGTTTCTGCTTTTCCAGAAGCATCTGGATCATATCCATGGAAAGGTTAGGCCCAGCTTGTTGTAGCAGGTTTTCCATGTTCTCGCGAGAGGTACTACCGGGAGGCCCAGCGTTGTTCACCAATTGCATCAACAAATCCTGTTTGCCACCGCCTGGGATTAGATGAGGTTGCTCACCAAGAATTGCATCACCATCATCGTTTCCTCTCACTGACTCCAGTACAACTACTTACTTGTTTCTGTTCTTGACCCTATCTACTTATCATGATTCTCTTGTTCTCAAGCTCAACATAAACTTATCATGTTTCTCTTGTATCTGTACTCTGTTCTCAACATAAACTTCTCTTGTATCTACTTATCATGATTCTCTTGTTCTCAACATAACTTCATCCCGCCCATCATTCCTGGTTGCGTTCCTGGAAATTGCATAGGTCCTCCCATGCCCATATCGCCGCCCATGAAGTCCTTTCCTTTACCGTAGTTGTTCCAGCCTTTATTGAAGCCACCACCGCCTCCGAAATCGCTGCCACCTTTGCCAAAGTTGTTCTGCGGAAAGAAATCTTTCCCACCTTTGCCAAAATTCATCATCTTGCCTTTGTCGTTCATCATATTGCTTAGACCTCGAAGCAATGAAGTCATTCCTTGCGACGTGCATTTCTTGCAATCCTGAGAAGGAAACAGCAAGAAATTTGACTTGTAGAAATGAAATGTAAAGACTTATCGAGCCTTAAATTGCCACCGAAGTTGTCGAAGGGCATGTTACCTCCTTTCATGTTGTTAAATCCGCCTTTGTTGAATCCGCCACCTCCCATCTTGTTGAAACCACCTTTGTTATTAAATCCACCACCTTTGTTGTTGAAGCCGCCGCCTTTATTAGAACTTGACCTACTCAAACTCACTCTAAATATAAATTCAACTTCTATTTGTTGTTCAATCATTTATCTCCTTTCTTCGGCGTGTTTCATTCACCTTATCTATCGATACAGTTGATATATAGATAGATGGACGACCACAGGAGCAGCTCCAAGAGTTTGATGCCAGCTCCAAGATTCATGATAGATGCAGCCTTAACTTTATTCATGTTCATCATGCCTTTCATGTTATCCATCATCATCGGGGGTCCACCCATCATCGGTGGTCCTCCAGGCATGCCGCCGGGCATGCCGCCAGGCATGAAATTCTTAGAAATCTAGTATCTTGGAATCCATCTCCTTGAAAGCGATTTTCCTGAGCCTAGTAGTACTTAGTTTACTTTTAGACGACGAGAAAGACGTGATACCCAACCTAGTCCCGTCTCCCATGGAGAATGCAGAGAGGTACCAGGCTCGTGATGCTTTCGAAGATGGATTCCCAGTAGCTCAAGTCTTAAAATTCTGCATAGGTCCTCCAGGCATAGGGCCTCCTGGCATGGGGCCTCCTGGCATGGGGCCTCCTGGCATGGGGCCTCCTGGCATGCCACCTCCTGGAGGGCCCATCATCGGGTTGCCCATCATCGGAGGAGGAACTGGAAGGGGAGGCATGTCCATCATGGGACGGAGGTTAGAAGACAAACGTTTTTGAGTCAGTGAAATACTGAGACAGACGCATGGTTGTGGGAGTTGCTCTTCTTTCCCTTCCAAATTTAAACTACTTATCTTGCAGGTAAGCCGCGCAAGAAACTATAATACGGTTCTTGTTCTGTCTGTCAACGTCAAATGAACACAGGTGGTGCACAAGCAGGATGATATCAGGAATAGATTTACGTAATCTTCGATCACCATCGCATAACTACGTTGTTCTAGACAATAATTTTCAAATTATGACTTCTAATATCTCTACTAGTGCGCAACCCAAGTGAATCAGAATCTATCTCTACTAGTGCTCAACCCAAGTGAATCTGCTATCTCTACTAGGGCTAGTCAACCCAAGTGAAAGTAAATCTGTGATCTCAAGAGTCATAACTCCTGGCATTCCCTTTGGCGGTGCTCCACCTGGCGGACCTCCTGGTAACCCCCCACCTGGTGGCACCATCATGTTGTTGTGCATCATCGGGTTTTCGCCCATATTGGGAGGCAAAGGCGGCGGCGGCCCACCATCTAACTGCGCATCAGGATGGCCACCGGGAGAGGAGATGAAAGTAGAGGGGAGAGGGGAAGAGAAAGAGGAGAATGTTCCACAAGTTGTAGAGGTATATCTGTAAGCGTAGATCTAGATTATTTAAGCATAGAGGAACAGGCGCAGGACAGGAAGTGGTGCAGCATCATGAGGGTGTGAGAATCTTCAACAATAAAAACTTTCTCGTGGTCCAAGAGCCAATGACATGATCGAGTAGGTATAGATTGTACAAGATTTTTTCATGCTACAACATGATCAACTGTAGCTGTACAAAATCTAAGGTAACTTCTACCAACAAAAAGGATTACAAGCATCAAAACCATAAACATCCCATCCTGAAGATGTTGCCCTTGTGGCGCAGAAAACGACGAATAATTAGTACTGCCTTGATCGGGTTTCATAGTCATCTCGTCGTTCATATCCATGCCCATGTCAGCACCCATGCCCATACCAGGATCCATCATGTCTTCTGGTGGTGCATCCATTTCGATCTCCATCTTTTTGATGATGACAAATGTCCTCTTGTTGTGGTCTTGTTGTATGCTGTTTTTGTACAACTTGTTTATTATAGTTGTTCAGAAGGAGAAGTATAAACGACGTAGTTCTCGTTGTTGTTCTTGTAATACAAGAAAGGTGGTCGTGATGTTTACAATTCTTTAGCAGAAAAGGGGTCCGTCGTGGGGAAGAAAGACAAAGAGAAACTATAAACTTTGTACAACAATATGCGCGTGACAGTCTAGAAGTAGAGTTAGAAAGGAATTGCAGCAATTGTGAGAATAGAACCTAACTCTACCTATGACGTTGAGGTATGGAAAAGATTGGGTAGATGATTTTTGCCCGAGGATAGTCGCAGCATCGTTTACTTTGATCTTCACATGCCTACTCAATTCAATTTCAACATCATGTCATCTATACAGAGGGTGGTAACTATAATGAAGAGCTCCAGAAGTTAGTCGTACACATACTTTGCGCAGGCACTCCACGCCCTGAATGTCAATTTGTAGAAAAAAGATGCATTCAAATTGAGTGTCATCATAAGCAGCAACATTGACACATTTTGACATTACATTTTTGATCGCGGCAAGTGGTCATCGAGAAGAATGCGTTCTTGACCGTTGCAGTGGAACGATCAAAACGGGCAATCGCGATTTACGTTGAGTTTGACCAGCAGAACGCAACACCTGATCAATTTTTACTTATAAAGAACATGCATGGACACATTGGAGGTAGTGCATTCACCTAACCCTGAGGTCATCTGAATCTGCTGCAGCACACCATTTCATTCTTGGGCTGCAGTTGCAGCTGTGCACATCAAAGGACTATTTTCATTGCAGATGACATTGGGATTTCGTCTTGGACAGCTGGCACACCAGTAGGTATTTTTTTCTGGCTTTGCATGAATCGTGAACCGAGAAGATGATGCAGACGATGAACCAATAGGCTTTCTGATACTTCTAATATCGCAATCGCAGACGAGAATGACCAAAGTAAACTACATTGAACTTGAACTTGCACCAATTATTGTGACAGAATGACGATCAAAACGACCACCTTGCAGAGTTTTTGACCACTTGTACTACAACAGAAACTTGCTCTCGATTTCGAATACCAAAACCAGCATGCTGCTGCTGATTGTCACTAGAAAATTATCATCGTTATCACTATCAACTTCTAGTCGTCATGCTGCAGCAGCAGCTCAAGCGACGTGTTGTACTACAACACATGATAAAAACATTTAATTCATGATCGTCTTTGTCATCATTATGTTGATCATCTGCTGGATTTCAGACAGTCTTGAAATGATGTTATTCAATATTCAATATCAATCTGCTTACTTACTCTTAGACCTAAGAATGAACCTTGGCCGCTCTGGTTGCCGATTTTTCTCACCTAAGGAACCTTGGCTCTGGTGACGACGGCAGCTCCTCCACTTCGGTCTCATCTTC
Source organism: Amoebophrya sp. A25 (assembly GCA_905178165.1). Classification (NCBI taxonomy): domain Eukaryota; class Dinophyceae; order Syndiniales; family Amoebophryaceae; genus Amoebophrya; species Amoebophrya sp. A25. Next base: position 19,597 of record CAJINU010000007.1, on the reverse strand, counting down.
GAGGAGAGAAGCGGCGGAAGGCCGCGCTCTGGCTATTATCGAAATTGTATTTCCTCGCAAATGCTGAGGAAGGGGATCATGGTGGTGCTCTTGATGTGTCGGAACAAAAGGAACAGCTGTATGTTGTTCTTCCTTTTCATCTTCTTGAGGAGAACCAGAACCAGTAAAACCGGTTGTGCTCTTTCTGAAATCAGGAGACTCGATATCATCCAAGGATTTAAAAATGGTAGACTTTTTCGCAGGAATTGGTGGACTATTAGATTCTAACTCGCTGATACGGATAATATTGTTGTAGACTTCTTGACGTTGATGTCCCTCCGCCTCACCTTCCTCTTCCTTCAACAATGTACTTGTAGCTACTTCTGCTGTCCTCGTCCCGCCCACTGTTGATGTTGTATTCCTTGTCACAGATACTAACTTTGCCAGTACTTTCTGGTTTGTAACTGTTGTAGTTCGCGGAAAATGGGGGTCTCGTTGTCTCTCTCTTTCTGCCCCAGGGGAAAAGAAGATCCCTGTCATGCTTTTTGGAGGTAGTACAGACGTCCTCGTTTTTACAACGTCGCTTTCCGGTACAGCCCTAGGCCTACTCGAGGAGGTGGTCGTGGTAGTGCGTGACCCTGTGAAAGATGAAGATAGTTGTGGACTCACTCTAAATCTAATACTGTTCGACGAAGCAGGAGTAGTCGGATTACTTGTCGTACTCATTCTCCGTGTCGTTCTCTCACTGCCAGTTGTGCCAGCATCTGCCTTCACTAGCGGTGCAGCAAAGACTTGGTCATCTTTGCCAACTCCTTGTCCTTGCTTTATTCCAGCATTTGTTCCGACATTGGCATCCTGTTCTATGCCTAGTATGTTGCTTCTTTCTATTTCATTCCTAATACCGGAACCAGCACCTCCGGTCGCTGAATTTTTCTGTCCAAAACTAACGACTTTCGTAATTGCTCGAACTTTGTTCCACTTACTGGATACGGGAGAGCCACCAGTAGCGGATGTTGTTGGGCCTACTGGTGTTCCTACTCCTGGTGTTCCTCCTCCGAGTCCGATGCCTCCAACTATGCCCTGTCCACCCCTTGATCGAGTCTCTGCCCTCTCCTCTGCGCGTTCCTGCTTTTGTGTTGCGGCGTCCAGCTGCAAACTCCAATTGGTCTGTTGTGCCACGGACACATAGACCCTCTTCTTGCCAAACCGCAAGATGTCGGATTCACACGTAACTCCTACTGACTTCCTCGTCCGAAAACGTTCATGGAAGACATCCAGCTGTTTGCTGAGGTTTAGATTCCTAGCAACGTTGAGGGAGCTGTGTTCTTGTGCTTGGGCAAGGGAATCTTCAAACGACATCCGGGAGCGCTCGTAAAAGAGAGGAATATGACTCGAGTTGCGAGGTGATGGAGGAACGAGTGCTAGAGTGCTGGAAGAGGGCACGCTATTATTTCCAGATACGACGAGAAGAGCTGATGAAGCTGGTCGTAGGAGAGTTGTTGAATCTACTGTAGAAGCTGCGGTAGCAGTATTCACATTCTTCACTTGTTCCATATCGTCGTTCACCAAATACCATTTTTCCCATTCCCAGATCCATTTTTGCAAACTATCCTTCGCCACCAACAACTCGTTTTCCCTCTTCTCCGCTTGCACCAATTTTTCTCGAAGTTCTGGAACCACTGGAGATTTTTCTAGTTCTGCTATCGTGGCTTCTAGGTCTTCAACAGTGGCTTCCAAATCACCGGTTCGCTCCACCAGGTCTGCATGTTCATCCTCTAACTGTCTCAAGTAGTCGATGCGGTAGGAGTAGAGGCAATCGGAGCGCAGATCTTCAAGCGTCATCTGATAGCGTTCGCGTTCATGCTGGAAAGCTAGGTAGATTTCTTCTTTTTCAGTTTCAAAGAGATTAGAAGATGAGAAACTACTGATGATTGAACAGAGTCTGGTGTCAATTTTTGGATGATAGTTCTTGAGGTCACCCCTTGTTTAGACAAAATCAAAACAAGAGATGGGTAAAAGGCTACTTCAACTCCGACATGAATGCTTCCAATTATAGAAGATACCAGAGAATAAGAAGTCTTCACTCTTCCTAAAACCAGCCAAGAAAGCTATGCGTTCCTCTTTCTCCAGCTGCAGAAGAAAATGCGTCTTTTGCAATGCATTTTCCTTATCCAAGACGATGCGACGACCATGCTCGAGTTGGTCCTTGGTTCGATTGAACTCCTCTGCTTGCACTGCGCACGTAGCCCTCAGGCTCTGGCAAACAGCCTCTGACTCGTCCAACTTCAATTGGACTGCAGCTAAAGCGCGCTCGAGTTGTAGTTGTCGCTGAGGGAAAGTGGTACTTATGGCCGTGGCGGTGGGGCCTCCTGCAGTTCCTATTGTGCTAGAGGAAGCGGCAGCGCCGGTAGTCGTAGTACTAGATCCTTTATGTCTATTTGATGTCGTAGTAACTACACTACCGCTTGTTCTTGCTCCAACACCATCATCAACAAATAACAGTTGCTTTCTCATTCCGTGCAATTCCAATTCCAAACTATCAATTTGCTTCTCTTTTTCCCTCTCCACAGCTAACAAATGTCGGTGTTCGTCGATCAATTTACGGTGTTCATGCGTCTGTCTCGTTTCGGCGTCCGCTAGTCGGACGCGCAAGGCGCTCAGCTCTCGCGTACTTTCTAGGACCGTCTGATCCAGATGCGCACATCGTTCATGAACATGAGACAAATCCGATTGCAACGCATCGTTTTGACCCTTGAGAGTCTGCATTTCACTTTCTGCAGATGATTTGGCTGACCGTAGGTCGACTAGAGAAGCAGCTTGCTCAGTGGCTTTTTTCTCGCTAGCTGCTAGTGTAGAGGCGAGGCGGTCTCGGAGGGATTAGAGGTGTAGAGGTGACAGGAGACACTGACAACTGAAGAGTAAAAATACTAGGCGTAAGCGTACTTATCCAGTAAAGACTCTATCATGCACTAGAGGTAAGACGCTGTAGCTAAGTAGTCAAATATATTCTGCTTCAGCTCAGCATGAGTATGATCTACCAACATCCTTAATCTGAAATGACCACACCAAGTTCCGTTTTTTTGGCATCCAATTGCTTTTGCAAGTCTGCTACCCTTTCTGTCAGCGTCTCGCATTCTTTCTTTCTGGTGTCGTACTGTGCATTCAACGTTCTCAGTTGTACCTGCAACTCGTTACGCGATAGAATGATGTCACTGGTGGAAGTTATGTTAGACCTACCGCGGTCGCATCCCTGGGCGCATCCTTGGCTCCATTTTCAAGTAAGTAGAAAAAGAGCCAGGGATGATGCTGAGGATGCTCCAGTCCTGCGGAGGCCTTAGTTATAGAGGTCTGCATAGATGATCCTGATCCGCCACTTCCTCCCGTTTGCTCCACAGTGCTGTCCCCAATGATTTCGGCCAGATCGATACGGAGTTTTTTGGTTTCGCTCTCTAAAGATTCCACCTTCAACAGCACCTCATCGCGTTGCAGCGTCAATTCGCCGTTACGCTTTGCCAAATCCTGTACGTCTGCGCGAGTCTGGGGTAAAAGGTCGTTCTCAAACATATTGGCGGATTTCTCGAAGAAAGCCGCGGGAATTAGAATAGGACAAGGCCTACTACAACAACGCAAATCATATTGATCATGGGATTTTTCTGGAGTCACTACAAGTACAACAACGACTTTAGAGTCTGCTAGATTGCATCTCGGCCCCCTCATCTTGGCCCCTTTTACCTTGTATTGCACGAGAATACACGGGAAAAGGGGACCAAGATGCCGAGAGTGATGGACACTAAATGTTGACCATAACGACTCCTAACTTATCAGACGCAACTTTCAGGCGATCCGCAGTTTGCTCCAAGTCTCGCTCCAGGGCTGCCAGACGACGTTGGAAAAAGCGACGCTGTTGTAGCCAGGCCAGCTCTTGGTCAATCTTTTCACGATTGAGGGCAGCAATCTCGGCTTTCAGATCGTCCACGTGGTGCAAATCATCGTCCTCGTCGAAGTCCTCTACTTCGTGTTCTTCTTCGTGCTCGTGTTCGAAATCTGGAATTGCGTCGTTGTTTGTAATTGTATAGTACTCCTTATCGTGGCTACTCGTATCGTGTTCGCCAGTGGTCTCTGTGTCTGTTATTCTGACCCGCCTAGGTGTACTCTCTCTGGTAACGCCCACAACGGTCGTGTCTCTGGAAGTGCAAGTGGTATCTCTAGAAGCTGTAGGCACTGTAATTCCCACCTTGGTCGAAGATGTTGTAGTCGTGTCTGTTTTTCTTGCTCTCGAAACCACACCTCTAACAACCCTTGAGAAACCTCCTGTAGCTGTACCTCCGCCAGTTGTTGATGCTGTTGTACAACCTCCAGTGGTACTCCTGCTAGTATAATTACTGATATTTTTCGACTTCTCCAAACCATTGATTTTCCGTACATCAAGCAAGTCCGCTACTAAGGCACGTTCTTGGCATAGATCCGCACTAAGACCTGCAATTTCTTCCGAGAGACGGTCTACTTCCTTAGCATTCGCATCAGCCCGGTTTTGATCGAGAAGACGCAGAGCTTCCAAATCCGATACTCGTTGGCTTAAGGTAAGGTTGTCTTTTTGAGCTTAGAGGTACTTACACTAGAGAAAAGATCATGGAGTATCTTCAAAATCAAAAAGAACTATTCTTGAGCAAAAGGATCATACAAGACAAGAGTCACATGTTGATCAGGCGAAGCTAGTACAGCACTGTCATCCTCAAGGAAAGGCGGCTCCTCAATAAGAACAACGTCTCTTTTTCTAAGTACTCCAAAAAAAGTGGCTTGTTTAGAGCCTGGTCCTAATTCAGTTTCTCCAATTCCAAAGCCCATTCTGTGGCTTCCAACTTTGCAATCCTCGCTTTCTGCTCGTCCACAGTACCTTGTAGAGAAGCTACGGAGTCAGCTGTTTCTCGGACAAGCGCTGCCATCCTCCGCTTTTGATCCAAAGCGAAAAACTGAGAAAGGGACAAAGTTGTACAACATCTTTCCCTTTCCGGTTCCGGTCTTTCCATCTCCGCCGCCCTCAACAACGCTTGATTCCGCTCACTACGGTTCTTCGAATTCAAAACAGAGCTCACCAAGTCCTCAAAGTTTTCATCAAACTGGGTAATGTCAAGTCCTAAGTCGAATTTCCCGACTGTGTCCAATGCAGCACAATAGAGACGCCAAAACAACCCCAAAAGAGCGGGCTTGTGATTGTTGTGGTTGTTGTAGAGGTTGCTGTGGTTGTCGTTGTGGAGGTTGCTGTGGTTGTCGTTTTCGGTTGTCTTGGATGACTCACAACCTCTCGAAGTGCCAGCAACACGAATGCCAACAACCTGATCAGCCAGTTCTTCCAAAGCACTATGTAATCCATGCGTATACACGAAAAGAATGCGACTTAATCTTTCCAGGACTTTTTCCTTGTTCTCAGTGCTGTCGCCAGATGTAGTCGACGAAAAGACTTCCTGTAATCGTATTTGCAACAATCTCCGAGGATCACTGATCAAAGCGCGAGCAGCAGGCGACAAAGCTTGTTCACGGCGCTCATCAGGAGGCTCTTCTTGCTTGTCCATATCCTCTTTTTCTTGCTTGTCCATTTTCGCTGCTTTCATCTGCTGCTGCATACTTCTTGTTGGACGACTACGTTCTTCTTGACCAGGCCCTTCATCCAGTGGTCCTTGAGGACGCTCACAACCATCGGAAATTGACGAAGCTTTTAATTTTTCCTTAGCTGCTTTGGCTATTTGACGTATACGCGCAATACGTTCGCGAGTTGCTTGATCCAGCTTGATTTTGGTCTTTTTCTTGCTGACCAGGCCGTCAACGAGAAGTTCGCCTCCCTCAACTCCTGCAGGCGCCGAAGAAGCGCTGTCTTCGTCTGATGATGAAGATGCTTCTGAAGAGCATGAGCTAGAAGCACCACTGCTGTCTGCAGAGTTCATCGAGATAGAATCCTCGTCTCCCCCATCATTATCATCCTCTTTGTTGTTTCTCTCCTGCATGTCCTGACCATCTTCATCACCCGCACTGATCGGATTTTTACCATTAGGATTAGCCTCTATTAAAGGTAGTTTTTCACTATCCCGAGTTGAGGGGGTTGCCCTTTTCGCCCCTTAGTTCCCCCTCTAAATCGGAGAGGACTCCACTCAGCATAGTCCTCTACATGGGATAGTGATAGACTACCCTGCCTTAACTCTAACCTCAGCAACCATTTCCGCATGTTGCTTGGACTGTAGAGTTTGCGCATCTCCTGTGGAGGAATCACAAAATTCGCTACACGTTCGACAGTGCTGCCTGCCTTTCCCTCGATTGGAACCTCGTATCTTCCCGGTGATAAGGAGCGTGTTTGAAGACGGCGCCTAGAACTTCGTGGAAAGCGACGACTTTTCCTGAATGTTGAAGCTGCTTTACTAGGAGATGGAGATCGTCCACTAAACTTTTCAGCACTGGAGCTAGCCGACGGAGACACACTGCCACTCCTAGGATGACCATGACTTTTAGAAGTTCCTCTTCCTCCTCCAGTTGTTCTAGGATGATCGTCGACGACCAACAGATCCTTTAATTCTCGCATTTTCCGTAGTAAACGACGCTCAGAGGGAGTCCGCAGTTTCTTGGTGCCACTCGAATCCCAATGCCAGCAAAGGCCGCCATCGACATTAAGAGGGTTCTTTTCGTTCTTCCTCTTCTTGGCAAGATCATTCTTGAGATCTTGAGGTGCGGTGGAGGGGCGCTGCAGTTTTCTTCCAAGAAGTTGTTCTTGATCATCTCCCATGTTATGTTGGTCTTGTTCTGCAACTCCATAACCTTCATCCACCTGTGTTGTAGCTAATGTTGTAGCTAAGTTTCGGATGGAGGAGTCTTCTGATCGGATGTAGTTGCTTTTCCTCCCAACCGAAGAAGTAGAACTAGAAGATGCCGCAAATAATGTCTCGAATTGAGAAACAGAAATATTCGCAATTCTTTCAGTACTTCTTTGTTGAGTTGTACTTGTACTAATTGTCGTGGTCCCAGCAGGTCGTTCTCGTGGCGCAGTGCCTCTAGTACCTCGATTAACCTTGTTATCTTTACTATTGTTTTGGTTGTCAATGCCATCAAATCTTTTCGAAGGAGCTACTGTCGTAGTGCGGCGTTTATGTGGAAAGTATCCGGCTGTGGTCTGAGGCCTACGAGGAGCTGGAGCGATAGGAGATGTTGTGATTTTGCTTGTGGAAGTGGAAGGCGTAGACGCAACTGCTTGCCTGGCGGCTGCTCGTTCTTCACGCAGTAGCAAATCCCCGATTTTCCTGCTCCTGTTGATGCTACTTCCTCCAGTACCTTTCTGATGAAAGAGAAACGATAGTCCGCGCTTGCGATGTGGTAAGACAGAGGTTGCACCCACATCTGATAAGGGCTCTGGGTTTGGCACATCATGATTACCAGGCCCACCAAGAAGAATCTCTTCCCACCTCTTTGCAAGAAGAGCATGCTTCTTCTCATTTCTATCGTCAACAGCTTCCTTGGTGTAGTAGCGTTTCTTCTGCTCCCTGAAGGTATCTGGACGACCACTTCTATCATCATTGTGAGCAGAAGGTGCGCCGTCATTCTTTGTAGTTTTGCTGCTCCCAGTTGTAAGCAACATGATGACGTTGAAGATGTTGATATCACTAGTGTTGACTACATCACAGTCAGCCCTGTTGACAAAAATTAGAACTATAGTACTACGAACCTAGTATTAGCTGGTGTAGGCGGAGGGACCCAGAGGATTTTTTAGGGTTTCACCATCTCTGGAAAGCGAGAGTCACTCCTTCGCAAATCCTCAATGGGAACTTCATTCTCTCTGAAGATAGCCACTCCTTGCTCACACAGACATGGCTGAGACTGACACGAATACCGAACGAATAAATTCCGCAATGTTGAAGCTCCTCTCTCTCTTCCTCTGTCGTTCTTTTTAGCTTCTCTCTCGTGCTCAGGCTGACGCGCCAGAAATGAATCAGTACTCACGTCACAGATCCCCACTGACGATCATAATGTTCCTGCAAAGCTGCAACAGTCCTACGCATTACCGACTAGCAAGCATTTTCAAGTTATGTTTAATACGACTAGCAACTCCTTCAATAGCATTCTTCTGTAAACATCTGCTCCTTCAGCTTCAATAGAAGATAGAAGAATGAAGCCTACTGATGTTCATTTCGTCCTCACTATTTTTCAGTGGTTTTTCGCTTTTCTCAGTTACATCTTCAAACAGTATGGAAGGTTTTTGGAGAGACGGTCATCATGTTATGATGTCGTTCAGTCACATGTCTCTCTTGTAAGAAAGTTGCTCCGAGTACTAAGTCATGTATTTACTTCATCTACATCCGAGATACAATAATGTACTTACTTATCAATCTTCATTCAAGCTGCTGCTGTAGTAAAAAGGGTGACATACAGTAACACGTTTCTATCAACACAAGGGGCCTGTCACTGTCTCGACCGCCTCCGCCTCTTGTTCTCTATAACATGCTACAACAACAACAAACGAAGACGACTCCTTATACTAAGTACGATGTTAAAACTCCATGTGCATCTGATGTGAGCCGTACCCTTACAGTTACAAGATTCGAGATTGATTTTGAAGATTAAGATTATGTCTGCAGTAAAAGATCTAGCTTGCTTCATTCATCTTGCTTTGCCTTTGCTGCCGCTATGAGTGCTAGTTCTTGTTGTTTCGCTTTTTCGAGATCGATCTCGGGACTCGACAAGTGGCCTTCTTTGCTGTACAGGTAAACTTCTTCTGGGCCAATCTGAACTCGAAAAAAGTTTTCAGTATCTTCACTGCCATTATATGCCTCTGAAGATGATGAGCCTGCTCCTACTTGTCCTGCTACCCCTACCCCTACGATCCTTGCCCAGGAATGTTCATCGTGTGTGCCCAAACGGGAAGTCATACTTCCATCAATCACGAAGAGCTCACGACCATCGTTTCTGGGGATGGGAATGTCCACAGTTCTGTTGGCTGGCAAAGCCATCACCTTCACCGTCTCATTCGTAGATTTGAAAACGATCAGCTCACGCCCTCCTTCGTCTTGAAGACGTTGTAGTTCCGTAATTTCCTCTTCTGATCCGATTTTTTCAGCTTCTGTTCTATTGCCATTGCCGTTGCTGCGCTCCTTGATGTTCTCCACCCCCCAGTTAACATTAGAACTAAGCGGCTTTCCATTCTTCTTGACATTTTCTGGCGACAGTAGATCTGTCGTCCACGCTCTATGCTCCGGCTCTGGCTCATCCAAATGTTCGTCCTCGCACATCTGGCAGAGCTTTACTAAGATCACGACCCCCTCTTCGCCAATCAGAGGCGCGTGCTCACTGCCGATGTAGTTCCGAATGTACGAATACTTAGGAAAGACCCCGTAGCGATCGCGCCACGCACCAGACAACACAATAAATTCTTCTCCGCCAGTGTGCGTGTGTGACGGAAAGGTCTGATTAGGCTCGAATTTCACCACCGTGGTCGCCCTGGCGATGTCGCCGCCAGTACGCTCGATGAGACGACGCGAGACACCATATGAAAGGGAAGTTGTGATCCAGTCCTGGCCTGAAGTGCGAACCAAAACGGTTTTCGTTTTATCCGTGTTCAACTGCAAAGCATCACTCAAAGGTGGAACTTCCTTGTTCGCAGGAGGCGAATCCTGCTTATAATCTTGTTGCTGCTGTTTTTCTTCCTCTCCAGGAGCTTCTTGTTCCACCTGTCGTCTTTCATCTTGTTTTCCGTCATAAGGAAGAGCTTCTTGTGCTGCAACATCAACATGTGCTAGTTCTCCTTTTTCTGCGTCCTTCATCATCGTCCTCACAATCTTCTCGTCCGAAGAGAACATGATATTGTTGTCATGAACTACCATTATCTAGTATGCTGTAAGGGCGACAGGCTTTCCAGAATTAACAAAATAATGTCTCTGCTATCACTTGCACTTCTTCCTCTTCGGATCTTTACTTCCTGTACTTAATCATAAAGTTACCCGTAAGCTTGAAGATAGTCACAGTGATAGTTTTGCAATAACGCTTCAGCAGCTCAGTGGAATAGTGATGCAGATTCTTTCTTGGGTCAAAAGTGAACAAGCATGCATCAAGCTACTACCGTGAATGTGGTTACAACGCTACAACTATATGACTTGTTCTAGGTGGGGAGAGCGACGAGGCTTAACAAGGTGTATGAGTTTGGGTGCCGAGTACGGCGGGACAAAAGTAAGTAGTTTCGAATTCACCTGTTCAAGATTATTTTGGGATACTTATAGACAAAGACTAAGACAAATAACGTATTCATAAGCGTGAGACAAAAAATGCCAGAAAGGATATAAGCGGAGGGACAAGGACGAAAGTGGTCTTACAGAATGAATGAGAAGGACAAATAATCTCTATCGCACTTGATTCACAATTTTGCTTTGTTCTTGTCTCTAAAGTAAAGAAATAGCTGATCAAAAAGAACATAATTTCCATTTCTCGATTGATACATTTCCTTGTGGACTGATCCATTTCCTTTCTAACTGATCCACTTTGTTCTTCATTGACCCTTTCCTCGTTCTTGTTGCTTGATCCGCTTCACTTTTTTTCCTTGATCAGTATCTGATCCTTGATCATCCAGTTAAACAAAAATGCGACACGAGTACCATAACTACGACAAACGGGAACACGCCGATGACAACTCGTTTTCTTCTATCGCGGCTTTCACTTCAGAAAGTCATTTCATATTTCATTCATGACAAGCTAGACGCGCATACCTCCCACATTGTTTGCACGTGGCCAAGTTGATTGGGGAGCTATTTATCACTGTGCATTGAAAAGGGGTCGTGGGAGACTTGCTAGTTTCATTGATGTAGTCAGTTGTTGTGATGTAGTGGTGTTCTATTCATATCGTGTCTAGTTCTTGCATGTTGGCTCTGGCGCCACGGCAATAATGTACTACGGGGATAAGAAGCGTGTCATTACTTTTCAAAGTTGATTCTTCAAATTTTGTTGCTAGGAAGTCGAAAAAGTTGCGGGCGCATACACTCCGCCTCCGCCAATGAACAGTACTTGCTAATGGTGGTCTTGTTGTTCATCCAAAATCTTACAGCTTCTAAGTACTATCTTTTCCATACTAGTACATCTCCATATAGTTGTTCGGTAGATCTGCTGGCTCTCTACTAATTTTCGAAGACTTGTCGTGTATTCGTCCTATCATCGAGAAGGGATACAACGACTGTCATTCCAAATTGGTGCTCTTTTTGGAGGGACCTAAATCTATAGTATAATCATCATACAAGAAAGAATGCGAAAACGAAGTACGAAGTAAGGGTAGTTGATTGTGATTCTTGAACGTTTTGCAGGTTGCTAATATTATGTTCGCGCGTGACCCTACCGCCTCACGCATGACGCGCTCGCGAGCGCCCTTACCATCTGTCGCTAAGGACGTTGATGTAAGGGCTCCAGGGACCCTCCTGAAGATCCAGTGGCTGTAGTGGGTTTAATGGGAAGAATGCGTGTTACTACACGCTACTTTTTAATATCTACTCTATCTCTATCTCTTCCGCCGCAGAACGCCTCCCTTCCCGCTGCTCTCCTCCACGAACGCACATTACGCACCGCTGGTTCCATTCCGGACTCACCTGCTCAACACGACAATGCGAGAAGACGGGCAGCATTAGACCGCCCGACAACTCTCGAGCCCCCGCGGGTCCGCCGACCCTCGCACCCCGCCAGCCTCCCGATGTTCCCGTCGGCCCAGCTAGAGATGCGCAAGCGATATCACGCTGCGGCCGCGGGCGCAAGCTACCGAAAGCGCAGATAGCATAAGCACAAGCGAGGACCTCTTCCTTTTTATCTACGTGTCTTCTCTGCCTAACTGCTACAGCCTCCTTTTCCCCGCAAAATCTTTCCAGTCCCCCAAAAGTCCCACGCGGAGCTCCCTGCTCGGTTCACCGTTGTGTCACGGCGGTGACGAAGCGCGCGACAGCGGGCGCTTCAGATGCTACGCTCAGAAAAGAGCTGCCTCAATAATGGTAGCCTTCGTGGCCTGGTTTATATCTCTAAAAATTATGACGAGAGGTCTACACTTGACTTTCGCGATTACGCTACAACTGAAGGAAGTAGGTCGACCATCAGGATTGAGTTAAGTTAAAAAATCTAAGCGAAACGCAGCAGCTTGATCTTGATGACCGAACTGGGTCTCGGTGGTTTGCTTCTAAAAAAAATCATCGCGGTGTCTCGTCTTCGATCATCATAATTAATTGAGCTAAGTTAAAAAATCTAGGAAACATAACAGCTGGATCTTAATGACCGAACTGGATCTCGGTGGTTAGTTTTTTTCTAAAAAATTTCGTCAAGACGAAACGCAACAGCTCGATCTTTATGACCGAACTGGGTCTCGGTGGTTTGTTTCTAAAAAAAAATTCGTCACGCTGTCTCAGAAGTGGCAGGATGCAGGATACGAGAATATCTGTGAGCGTAATAATGAGGCACTATCCGTAGAAGTGTTATACATGGCCACGCTGTCTCTGTCAGCAAGCAGATGCTTGCAGCTGAAAGCGTCGCTTTCATGTTTTCATTTGCAGGTCGTGGCGCTTGTCTTAAGTTGGTCGCTGTGCAAGGACTTTTCTGACGATGCAGCAGAATGGGAGGCCCGTCTTCGTGTGCTCCTCACTATATTCTAGTGGAGAATGTCTGTCGTGCTTTGTATAAAAATGCTACTCACTCCTGTTCGCTGCAACAAAAATCCTACTGGTTGGCATCCGTGCATTCTAATGGAGAAACAAGGAGGCCGAAGGGTTGATCGATAGTCTTCACGTCTTGTAATACAAAAGATACCAGGATCCCGCCCAAATCTTGCGGAGGCTACTTGACTGGATAACTTTCAGACTCACTTCAGCTGTAATAAAAATGATTGATAGCTGTATTAATGAAAAGCGCGCGCTTATATTCGCGGAGCAACTCGCCCGACGATTTATTAGGAACAAACACGATTGAAAGTAGCACACAGGGGCCATCAATCCGAGGTAAGTAGATTTTTTTGTACCATCAGAGTAGATAGGACATAACTTTCATTATCTTAGTACTCGAGAAAAATCTGGCTCCTTGCGGACCTGCTGGTGATCCCTGAAGTCGCTCTTCGTCAGGTGAATTCAGTGTCGATACCAATGCACGATGATGCATAAAACAGCCCAATATCAAAGGATCCAAGCAACGCGGTAAGGAAAGCGAGTCGCGTCAAAGGATACAGCATGGGTCTTTTGTAGTCTAGGTTGGGTATGACTGTCTTTATTGGAGGTTACGCACTGGGAGTCGCAAATCAAATAATAAGCAAAGCATTAGCAGAGGAATATACTCCAAAGCTCATCCACTGAAGCTCCAGCATAGATGTAACCGTAGAGCTATCGAGCTCGAATTTGTTTGATATCAATACCATGATAATGATTTTTACGCAACTGTTGAAATAAGGGAGAAGGGAAACGCACGATGTACAGATGGCGTCTAGGTCTACTTTTCTCTATTCTTGATCAAATAGAAACTGAAGTAGTAAGCTCTGGCTTCTCGTTCTTAATACTGGTCGTGTGCGTCAGTTGCAAGTAGGATGCTGGGTCGATTGTGCAAGTATATGATGGAGGAAATCTAGAAACGTCATCACTCTTTTGCTATTCAATTTTTACGCAAGGAGGATCAAACAAACTCGATTATTTCATATCAATAAGTCTGGACGAATGGTGACTGAAGCGCCTAACTAGATAGATGATTTTGCGGACGAGCAGATAAGCAGTAAACCTTTGATCATGACGAGGCTTACGCTTCGTAAGTTGACAAAGACACTTTCTTGGAGAATGATCTTGAAAACGATACGTCTTTTCTCAAGTACTACTTCTAATTAATAAGTGTGTACGACTAAGCCGCACTTCTTGACAGGTCGCACGCGAGAGTCTAAGTTCGCAGTTCTGCGTCAGCAATTGTCTGTAGTCTTCTAGTGTGTTACTTCACTTTTTGCTGTGATGTGTTGCTGTAAGAGATCTGTGCACATTGATGGCGCGTTTGACTGGTGTCATAATGGTTCACTTGTTCTGTCCATCTTCAGCTATACATACCTTGATACGTCTTCACTTGTACACTTTTCAACCTAGTACTTCAACATGTTGTTTTGTTTGTCCTCGTTCAATTTCATCTATAATATCTAATTCCGTCTCTCAACTGTAACAACAGGTGACTCCATTCCTCAATGTCATCCCCTCGCCCTACCTCTCCTGTGACTGCATCAGCATCGTAATATTAGAGGAAGTTGCTGTGCACTTTCATCATTCTTCGTCTTGACTCTACTACTGAGTCCGCCCTTAGGGATCTGCATGTAAAGGCGGTTCCTGACTCCTCGATAGGGTCTTTCAACAAAGAGGAAAAAGTTCTTGTAAGTTTAAATACGTTTGCCCTTAAAAGTAGTCACACACCTCCCAGCCGCTCTTCCAGGTATGCGAATTCGTGCGAAGTCAATGGGTACTTCCTGGAAGAGCGATCTTTTTCCTGAATTGGGTGTTTGGAGAAGAGGACTATTAGACCTCCTAAATCGAAGACCACATCATGACAAACTTGAGATTTGTTCAGAGAAAAAAGGGTCAAAATAGCTGGTAAATAAATCCTGAACAATCAACATAATAGAAGGATCTGCAAGGGAAGTGTCCGCGTGTGTATATAGTACCACTTTCTTCGTTGGAGATAATCGACTCAAACACGGTGACCACCATGTTGGAGCCCGCCAGCTGCAGTGACATCCGAATCCTCTGCGACAGCAGTAGACTCCTCTGCGACAGCAGTAGAGGACTCCTCTGTGACGGCACCAGACTCCTCTGCCTCTGGGCAGCTCGTAGACGTCGAACCGTAGTGCTTGAACTTGTAGTCGACTTCTCCATCGAAAAGATATAGGTTGTTCTCGATAGCTGAGTTGTTCAGGTTGTTCTGGTGGTAATATCAAGTCACATCAAAATGAAGACTCATCCTAGAAAAAACCACAAAAAAAGCGACATCTTCAACGCGAATCTTTCACCTTTCAAAGTCGTTAAATTTAAGCTACCTGTGTCATCAGACACGTCCGGAGCTACGGGAGCAACCCTGCGAGCGAAGTAGCCGCGGAGGCGGATGCACGTCTTGTAAAGAATAAAGGCAACAATCGCGGTCGTGACGGTCGTGACCGCGGGGGCTGCGGTCGCCTTGATCGGACGGTAAAAGTTGCGATGCCTTTAATTAGAGGCGGCCCCCGTGCACTTCTACTACTTGCCTTCGACTTCGAAATCCGCAAAATCCGAACAAATGGCGCACCTACTCAGAAAACTTCGTTTACTACCTCAGCAAAACACAAGCATACTCATGACATACAGTTACAGTAGGACAGTACCATATTAAAGGATAAGACGATCCGTCCATAAAGTAATCCGTGTAAGAGTCTTCTTCTGTATCCTCTTCTGCGTTTCCGCCTTCATCTCCCTCGGCTCCGAGAAAGGTAGAGTTAGAGAAGTGTCTTCATCAAATTCTTTGCAATCTACACGATAAAATGCGCCTTTTCTTGTATTCGGTACTCTGAAATAAGCAAGTAACTGATCACCAGAATAACAAAGATACTGAACAAGGACGAGTTGCCCTGTCAAAGCTACCTCCCTTAGATTTTAGTCAGCAACTCGGTTATTTCAAGAGCAAGACTTCGATTAGATGAGTTGTACTTAGAACAGTCAAGAGAGTAAAGAAACTAGTTTCATGTAGAAGAGATGGGCATGGCATGCAGGTATAATTTTCACCTACAAGAGTCATAACATTAGGGACAGAGAAGCGGCCTTGTTCGGTGTCGTGTTCGTTTGTTGCCGCATCGTCGATGTTGTCCGTATCTCCGCGCGCGAGACCTAGAGCAGTAGGATATTTTTGGGAGTTAACGTATATACTTTTTTTTCTGTTGGTCAATGGTCATTACTGGCCCAAGATCCAATGGATGAACCTGATTTCAATGCCAAATGACTGCTCTCACTCGTCAGCTTGATCATGATCAACGCCGTTCCTTGTCTTGAACTCATGTTAGTTCCTCGCATGGTCATCATTTGAACTCAATGAGCTCCAACATGAACTAGCAGCAAGATCTCCCAGATCTTTAGCTGCACTATGACCCTCCATGATATCCCAATGACATTGAACCCATTTTGATACCATTCCAGGGCCTTAAACAGTCAGTGATCATTCGGCACGTCCGTTCTGATCGTCTTTCTGTTACATTGCAACGATAATCATTCCATTTACTCTCAAGAGCCTCATAGTGCGCTTGGACGTGTTCGGGTGTTCCAACACTGTTTCAAGCCCTTGGGCCTTACCTTATTAAAGAAATAGTTAGTCAATTCATTGCAGAAGTAGAGAAAACAAAGCCGCACTACTTGCGCCACAAAATGCCCGATATGAGTCTCGGAGAGATTTCGCCCAAACTGGGGCAGAAATCTGACTGGCGTGACTGGCTTCGAGCGGTAACGCAAGAAGCAAACCGCCTGGACCTAGTCCAATACCTCAGCAACGTGCTGAACGGCAATGCGGCAGGGGTTCCGAACCAACCCAACAACAACGACCGCAAGCTCCAGCAGAATTGGCGAGATTTGAAGAGTGTGGCCATCAAGTCGCTCAAAGGTGCAGCCGAAGCACATAAATATGAAGGACCAGGATACCACTGTAATGAATGCTGGCGAAGTGGTAACGAACCTCCGTGACGCTGGTTTCAGTCAAAATGACCGCACAGAGCAGCGAATCTCTGCTAAAGCGTTGGAAGGGATGCACTTCACGAACCGTGATTCTCCTCCAGACGTTCCAACATTCCTGGCGAAGGTCAGAGATGTCATGAACCAATCTCCGACCGTATACCCGCCGGAAGTTGGTGTGGCTATTGCTGATCAACAAAACGGAGCAATCCTCGACATTCTGCCAAAAATGTTTTCCAAAGCATTTCGACAGACAATCGAGAGGATGCAAGAAGAAGAACATCTAACGTTCGTCCAAATCGGTGAAAGACTCACGAAACGACTTCAAAGCTTGATTGACTCTGGTGAGTACAAGATCGAGAGTCCATCTTTCGGCAAAGCTTTTCCAGCTGTCGAAGATTCTGATGATGAAAACCAGAACAACACCAAAACCAAGAAGCGTAAGCGTCAAGATGAGAGCGATGACGATGGTAACGCGTTTGCCGCTCTCAAGAAAACAACGATCAAACGACTTCGCAAGAAGATTCGCAAAGAAATCAAGAACGAGGTTTACGCAACAAAAGGAAGTGGAAAGAGTAGTAGTAGTAGCAGTAGTTCTAGTAGTAAGAAAAACAAAGGAAATGGCAAAGGTAAAGGTGCTAAGAACTCTAATCCTAATGAGGGCACCCAGTGCAACTATTGGCACAAGTATGGACATAAGGCGCACAAATGCTGGCTAAACCCGATGAGTCAAAGCTACCAACCTAAAAAAGCCATGGGCAGCAACTTCTTCAACAATTCATACAACTGCTGGCCGCAAGGTAACGCTATCCCTCCGTGGCACCAGAACAGCTATCCACCGCAACAAAGTGGAGGAAAAGGATTCGACAACAGTAACCCACAACAGCAATGGGGTGGACAACAACCACAACGCTGAGTCGAAACCAATCTGGAATGGAATGGATATGAGAAACGAGATGGACAGTCCCAAGATGAAGAAGAATTTGAAGAAGACTTCGAAGATGAAAATGGAAGACGTTCGCTGAACCTTGAAGAAAACTGCGAGAATAAAGAGTATAGAAGTGAACTGCTTAAGGGTGAAAGCTATATGATTGATAATCACTCAGGTTGCTATCTAAGTGCAAATAACAAGGAAAATAGCAAAACAGTTCCACTTGTTGACAGTTGTGCAAATAAGTATTTGTCTAGCCATCGCTCCGATTTCAAGAAGATTAGCCACCGGCTTTGTCATATTTTATTAGTGGCACCGCTGGAAAGCGAAGTGGGAACTTAAGTAGACTAAAAGAAAACAAATTAGGAGTAAGATATCGCGCACACTTTGAACACTTACCAAAAGCCATAGACCGCATTATACCGTGGTTAGGTGAAGGAAACTGTCATGAGAAGGGTTGGCAAATGAATTTCACAGAAAGTGGCGGAACGTTGTACAATACCCGCTCCGGCCGCTCTCTACCCATAACAAATTGCCCCCAGATGCAGTTGCCTATTCTAGGTTGTGACATGTTTAGCAAAGAAGAAAATGAAACTGAGGAGGATATAGTAAGCACTAGTATAGAAGAAGCTAGACTTCATTCACCAGCTTCAAGATTAGACATACATCGTAGACTTGGCCGCTTTCACGTCGATGGTCTTAGTGTATCTTGTCCAGAATGTGATCGAACCAAAGGCCAAAGACGCCCTCACGCAAAAGTGAGGCCTGCTGGGCATATACCTTCTCCATTGAAAGCACTTGCAATTGATTTCGCAGTTGGTATTAGACCAGTATCCTATCTATAAGAAGCAAAAGACGTGCTTTAGTCATTATTTGTGATTCGATTAAAATGTGTTTCGTTCGTCCTCTTTGCCTCAAGTCGGACGGCGTAGAGGTGATTGGAGAAGTAATAAAAGGCATTCGCCAGGACTACTCATTGTCACTCGACGACAAGGCGGCATGGTTCATCGTCCGTAGAGATAGCGAACCCGTCCTAAGTAGTGACCATATGACCAAAGTCATGCACTCGCTACTGGTTTCGGAAATTCCTGGAGTTCCTTACAGCCCAGAAATGAACGGAACTTGCGAACGTTTCACGCGGACCATTTTCGGTGCTGTGCGTACCATGTTGGTCAAAGTCAGCCGACGTCTTTGGTGTTACTGCCTACAGTATGCCGGAGATTGTTGGAATCGCTTACCGCATCGCTATGCAAAAACTGCCAGAACATGACGGAACGAGTCCTGTCGAGATACTAGAAAAGAGGATAGGAAAGAAGTCCTCGAAAAGTGGTCTAGGTATGCTAAGAAGATCTGGCTGTTTGGTGTACTTTCGTGAACAGGTCGTAGACACCACCAACAAGAAAGAAGCAAAGCTTGCGCCACCTTATCGGCGTGGTGTGTTTCTCGGTCTGTGTCCAGTTTCGTCTGGTTGGCTAGTAGGTACATATCACAACGATGGGAGACCGAGAGCTGGCTTCAAGTGGAGTGAGTATTCCACACTAGATGTGAAATTTCGAGAGTCGATATTAGTCAAGAACATTGATTGGCTATTGCCTACGTCGAAGGGCGTTGATGTTGATTATGACCCGCTGGAAAACCTGCAGTCTGGCACGCCGTCGCTGGGTCCCGTCCTGCACAGACATGCGCTGCAACGTATGGCCTGTCAGCCGCGCTTCTCTGGCACGGAGTACAGCTCAGGCGATCCAACCGGCATGGAAATGATATTAGATAACAATGACGCTGATGAGTTTTTCTGTGAATCTTTGGACAAAGAGGAAGCTCCAAAGACCGGCGATGATTCCAACTCTGACGCGCAACGCGTTGAGGAGGGGAATAGCTCATCGGAGCGTGTGTCACCTGACTCTAATCCTGAAGCAAGGGATCCGAGGCCCTTACCCATTCCACCATCTCAGCCAGGCAAAGTTGAGGAGGGGAAGAAAGGCCGAGGAAGACCTAAAGGGAG